>VMDR010000635.1:0-198319 GCA_007922815.1 Macrotus californicus
CCCCCCCCCCCCCCCAAGTAAGATAAACTATATCAGCCATTTTTCCCACAGAACTTTTATTCATTTGTTAAAGCATTTGTTGGGTATTATAGTTACGACCTTCCACTTGTTCGGTGCCACTGCCTCCAAGGCAGAAATTGTTCAGTCCCCCCTTTAATAGACCTTTACAGTGTATAGTGCCTGGAACATTGTAGGAGCTTGGAAAATACAGCTGAATGAACGGTAACTCCTGTGAGTTTTTTAAATAATTAGAGATGATTACAGAGATAGGTGTTCGGACATTATCTCCATACCTTGGGGAAGAAGGTTGAAAACCTTCACAAGCAGATTGTTAGCTATTGATAGCTTTTTCCAACTAATAGTGGAAGAGCTTCCTTTATCCAAATGAAAATTAATTCCTTCCAGCATAGACACATCCTGTCTTGTTCTCACTAGAGGACAGCTGGTGAGTCTCAGGCTAGGGCGCTTTTTACTGTGATGTTCTTCTGTGCTGCTTTTTCCATAGCACAGTCTGTGAGCCAGGGGGACCTGTCGGTAGGTCTGGGTGGTGGTTGGGGTTTGGGATGCCAAAAAGTATTTATGCCTGCTGGGAAGGGGAGAGATTGGTAAGTATCTGGAATTTCTCTGTTTATAAGTGAACAAATAGCAGTCAACAGGTCATGAAGAGAGAGGGGAAAAAATGAGTAATGAAAGGTTTGGGAAATGGTTTTTAAACAGACGTGAAAGCAGAATTTAAGGGTGTTTTTGTAAGGACACTCATGGACTGGACTATAATGTAATCAGGAACTCCACAGCTGGAAGACCTGGAAACTCTCTTTCCAACTGAGAAACCACATTCTGCTCTCTACATGTGCTACTGCTACTACCTGCCTTATAACTTTAGGGTTACAGCATGGCTTTCTTTGCCTCGCCCTGCCCCTCTAGCTTGTCTTCTGATTCCTTACATCTTTTCTCTGTCTCTCTCTTTCATTGAGATATAATTCACATAACAAAATTTACTTTTTTAAACTGCATGATTCAGTGATTTTTACTATATCCACAACTATCAACACTAATTGCAGAATATTGTCTTTTTTTTTTTAAGATTTTATTTATTTTTTAGAGAGAGGAGAAGGGAGGGAGAAAGAGGGAGAGAAGCATCAATGTGTGGTTGCCTCTCGTGTGTCCCCAAATGGGGACCTGGCCTGCAACCCAGGCATGTGTCCTGATGGGGAATCAAACCAGTGACCCTTTTCATTCGCAGGCCGGCACTCAATTCACTGAGCCACACCAGCCAGGGCTTGTCTTTCTTTTTTAAGAAAATTTTTAAATGATTTGGGAGGAAAAAAACCCATCGATTTGTTATTCCACCAATTTGTGCATTCATTGGTTAATTCTTTGTACCCTGACCGGAGATCAAGTCCACAATATTGGCGTATCGTGGGTGACACTCTAACCAACTGAGCTACCTGTCCGGGGCCCACAACATTTTTATCACCCTAAAAAGAAACCCTGCATCCATTAGCAGTCGTTTCCTCCCTTCTCTCCTACCTCCAATCCCCATTCCCTAGGCAACCACTTGCCTGCTTTCTGTCTCTGTAGATTGGCCTATTCTGGATATTTCACATAAATGGAATTACACAATATGTAGCCTTTTGTGATTGGCTTCTTTCATTTAGCATGTTTTAAACTTCAGCTGTAGTGTAGCATGACCCGTTATCTCTTGCCACTTGCCCCTTTATTTTGTCAATTTAACTCACACTATCTCTAGTTGAACCATTTCCACTTCTGGCTTCACCACTGTTTCTGTTCACCAGTTCTAGATTCTTTAGAGCATTGCTGTGCAATAGAGCTTTCTGTATTGGTAAAAATGTTCTCTCTCTCTGCTGTCCTGTGCAGTAGCCATTAGTCACATGTGGCTGGTGGCTGTTGTCTTGCTCAGTGCATCCGTAGAGGAACTCAATTGGTCGGTCCTCTCTTTCTGTTTTAAGCATAGTGGTTGTGGTCTTAGGTTACTGGCCAGCCCATGGATCAGCTTGTTGGATTAAGAGCCCACCCCCATCTAGTCAGCTGGGGGATGGGAAGGAAGTGGGATTGAACATCAGCTCTGTCCCCTGATAGGAGAAAGAGAAGAGAGAGTTTATCTTCAGGAATTCTGAACAGATATGTGCTTTGAAAATAAAGCTCTTTGTCTTCCTTTCCTTGCTTCTCTTCCAAGTCGGTTGTCTGTTTCGTTTTCCTATAGCATGTTCCATGAAAAATCAGGTAGACAAGGCAGCCTCTGGTCCTGATTTCTCAATCTTTAATTTTTAAGGATTTGCCAATTGCTGCCATTATTGCTTCTGCTGTGAGAAGCAGAACGTTGAAAGGTGGGTTGGTGCCATGCCTCTTTCCTAAAACACTTGCTATCTTCTTATCTCCCTTTTTCCCTCACTGCTGAAGACCATGCTTTTCCTTTCTTTCTTTCATCTTATTCCCAGTTCACTACCTGCACAGAAGATAAGAATTTTACAGACTTGCTTTTTAGAAATGATAGGTACACCATAGACAGTTCTCCGGGGAGCTGCTGAATTCATTGGCTCTTGAGTAGGTGTAGTAAATACACCTAACTCAAGATCACTGACCCTGAGGAGCTCTTCATCAGTGGGAGGTAAGGCACAAATCTCAGAATGGATTTAGTGGCATACAGTAAATGCCATACCTGAATGATGTGGGATCCTTGGCATGTCACACTAGGTTTCTCATCCCAGGTGACTCATGCAGTGGTTACTTTTAACTAAGGACAACATACACACTGGAAGTACGTGTGGAAGGTTGAGGATGAAGGAGCATTCATTGTTGCTCATCTCTTCAGACACAATAACCTGAATTTTGTGACTGCTTGTTACATATACATCGGTGTATACATGGTTGCTTTTCCCTTTTTTGGGTTATCTCTAGCTGATGCTGTTACTTGTATTTCTAACTGTCTTCATGTGCTCCAATGAAATGTTTTTCTTATTCACTGATGTATATAAATCTAACACAGTGCCTAGCCTGTGTAAGTTAGTGCCCAGCATTTATTGGAGGAAGGAATAAGCCAGTGCATAATTGCAGTTGCATGCTACCCACAGCATCTTGAGCCTGGCCTGATCGTTTGCTGTGCTGTAGAAATACTTCTCAAACTGATGAAGGACTGTGTCCTGTCTCCCTCCTTCCAAATTGTAAAATACTGTAAAAACAATTGAGTAGAAAACAAAGTGTAAATTTGCATTTTGTGTCTTTTTATTGTTATTAGATTGAACATTTACAAAATTACCTGGTCCAATTGTTATAAAAGTTTCTAAAGATTTAAGTTTGAAGATTGCCCCTGGTCCTTGGGCACTTTGGGCAGCAGTGTTCTTGGGGGTTCTTCTAATGAACTGGTGTGGGGGTGTTGCTCATGGAGTAGGTGGAAGGGAGACATGGAGAAGGACTCAGAGCATAAAGAGAGAAAGAAGGGCGTTTTTCTCTGATGTTGAGTCTCCACTGAACTTTTGGGTAAACCACAATCCACATGTGTTGCCTGTGTTTACAGTGATGTAGAAAGTTTAGAAACAGCTCACAAATGCAGACAGAAGGGACAAGCTGAAAGCAGTTACCTCCAATGTGTAATATAAGTTAATGAAACCCTGACTCTTCCCAAAATTAGCTTCCTTATCAAAACATTCTGAGCGCCATTGGGGATTTATGTTAACTCTCCCTAGAACAGAAATATAATTAAAGACTAGCAACATTTTAAATATTTTATTTATTTTTAGAGGAGAAGGGAGGGAGAAAGAGGAAGAGAAGCATTGATCGGTTGCTTCTTGCATGCCCCCAACTGGGGACCTGGCCCACAACCCAGGCATATGCCCTGACTGGGTATCGAACCCACAACCTCTGGGTTCACAGGCCAGTGCTCAGTCCACTAAGTCACACCAGCTAGGGTAAGATTAGCAGCATTTTAATAAAATATTAAACTTGGTAATTAAAGTTGTTGGGAGCAGGTTATAGGAAATGACACTCATTATTTCTTCACTAGTCATAATGCATTTAAAAATTTATTTCATTTTTTAAAATTAAATTTATTGGGGTGACAACGGTCAAGATTATATAGGTTTCTAGTACAGATTTCTGTGGTACATGATCTTTATATTGCATTGTGTGCCCACCACCCAAAGTTCCATCATCTTCTGTCACCATATTTTGACTCCCTTTACCCTTTACAACAGGCGGATTAACCCTATGACAACAAGTAATCGTAAGAGGTAATAGAAGCTCTTTAATTTGTGCTGTTGTTTATCCCTCTTTATGCACAGCATTCGTCCTCATCAGGGTTAGTTGTGTAATAGGGGATTGTTGAGAATGAGAAGAAGAAATCTCTCCCATCCCACACTGAGTGCTCATTTTGGGCCAGGTGTGGGTACAAGAATGAACAGGAAATAAAAGTTTCGGCGTTCAAGGATCTCTAGGCTAAAGCTAGAGTATGGGCAGCCTTCACAGACACAGTGGCACAGAGTTGGTCTGTGTTAACAGCCTTTGATAATAAGTTAATGCTAGGTTAATGAGAGTAGTCATCGGGGGTGTTCAGTTATAAGAGGTTTAGGACTTAAAAGACAGAGGTTGAGCTTTCCTAGATTCATCATTCTCAAGGATCTTCAAATACTATTGAAAAGATAACAGTGGTGTAACAACTGGTTTTTTTCCTTTTAATGAAAACTGCCGTTTTATTTAGGATTGAATATTAAAACATGGCAAATTCGAATATGATGATGTGATTCTGGATGAAACAGCAAACACTAATAGAAAAGTTAATTGCGCTGGCTCTTTGGAATTTAAGTTGTTACCAGTATATGATAAGATCTTAAAACACTGTAGAGAAGGTCTTTGATTTATTTTGAGTGGTAGAAATATTTACAGTGCAAGAATCCCCCTAGGTTCTTGGTGTTTGCAGTGGTGGCAGTGAAGGTGTTTAGGTATGAGCATTATAAGTTTGGTGTGGTAGGCTCGGAGGAATTTGTTAGTGTCGTGATAGTTGCAGTTGGTAAGGGAATTAACTGGTAAAGTTGGAAAAGTAGCATTAAATTGGATAACTGAAAAACAGTAAAAACTTAGAATGATGACCTCGTTGTTTATGTTTATATAATATTTTTTAGAGTTGAGGAGACAAAGTTTTGTTTTGGTCTGGGGCCTAACTCAAAGAACACCAGGAGTAGCACATGAGACAGCCACGTTCAAAGACCAACATTCTAGTCAGTCCTCAGCTTAGGCCTTGGAAATCAGGTGTTTCTGTTCTAATGCTACTGAGAGAAAACTTTTTACCTATCATTGTATTCATTGAGAGTCTCTTATCTTACTCATAATGAGTAGGCTTTTGTGATTTTTATGCGTGTTTAAAATTATTAAAATTTGCTTTAGGAACTTCACCTCTTAAGTGCTTCTGAGAATTTTCATGCTAGATAAGAAATAAGTGACACTCAGTTTCTCACTTAAAACCCAGGATATTCTAATCAGAATGATGACTTTAGTTGGGGATCTAATTCTAATGTGGGGGTGGGGTGGCCATGGTGAGAGAGGACCAGGGAACTCTGGTAAATTGAATGGAAGTAAAGGAAGTAGAATCCTTTCTCCCTACTTTCTCAGGAAGTAGTTGAGATCTTTAAAGCAAAGAAAACTTCCTCTGGAAAGCAACATAAATACATAATATTAGTTTTATTTTATCTAATACAGCTCAAAGAAAATGAACGGCACCCTGGACCACCCAGACCAACCGGATCTTGATGCTATTAAGATGTTTGTAGGCCAGGTCCCGAGGACCTGGTCCGAGAAGGACTTGAGGGAACTCTTTGAACAGTATGGTGCTGTCTATGAAATCAACGTCCTGAGGGATAGGAGCCAAAACCCTCCTCAGAGCAAAGGTGAGGGTTTGGGTGTTCTGTGTGATTTTTGTCATGTGTGTGCTCTCTCATTGCCAGAACGTTCCTGTGATCAAAGGGGGGGAGGGAGGAGAATCTCATTTTATAGTAGCTGTGTATTCCAGCTCACACATGTTTGTGGCTTAAAAATAAGAAGTTAAGGTGACTTCGTGAGAATGATTTGTAAGTTGGGTCTTGGGTTGTCCTTTGTGAGAGCTCTAAATTCAACAGACAGACTCATGTGAGCATCTCATTTGATCTTGGGAATGAGTGGACTGACAAAAATTAAGTTTAAACCAACCACATAAGGGTTTTTTTAGTATTTTGGCTAAGGTAAGCTGAAAGAAAAAAAACTGTCATGTAGCCGTGGATTTCTGTTAAGAGTCTGTAGAGGCCTTGCAGGGTGGCTTAGCAAGTAGGAGGGCCTTGTTTGTAGATGACCTGTTTGCTGTTGCCTGCAAAGTGAGCAGGAGAAGAAAGGCTGAGCTGCTGCTGGAAGCACCAGCAGAGAGGACGTTTCGCAGGACTGGTGGTAGACAAGGCATTGATGTTGCCCACACACACAGACATACTCTTATTTCTCCAGGGGCCAGTTGAGAGTAATTTTCTGTGAAAGCTGTTCTACAGTACAAATGTGGACAAGTATGACTGTCATGTTTGAAGCTAGTTTTAATAACAGGATCTAGAACCATAAATTATTTTCTCTTTCTGGCATAGTTATCCAGAAATATTACAAAGTATTGTAGTTTTTGAAAATGACTGGCAATATAATGTGCAATAATTTAAAATCTTACTTGCACAGTGATTTTGAAAGAACTAGATGTCATCTCTCATGGACTGTGGACACAAGAGTTACAAGATACACCTTCCTCCTATCCCCAGCAAAGATACAGAAAACAAAACCTACAGGTCCCAGTCAGCACCATGTGCAGTTAGAAGCTTAATTATATTTGATGAGAACCAAGAGTCCAAAAAAAGATACTAAGAGGATCTTGCTCTTAAGTCATTTTATAATTTAATAAGTGATAATTATGTTTGAGGTATATGGTACAATTGGCTACAAAGTAAGGAGTGGTTTGTTCTAAAAAGAGTTTCTGGTAGAGAAAGAACCATAAGAGTTCAAGGTCCCTGTGTCTCTGGTTTGTAGTTGAGTGTTCTTGCCCAGCACACTATCCCGTGCTCAGACAGGGTGGGTTGAATGACTTGATACTGTGAGCTTTGTAAGGGAAGTCATCTTTCCCAAAGAAGTTATAGGAACAGCTAAAGGAGAATTTTAATAGAACTAAGAGACTAGGCCCTGGCCAGGTAGCTCAGTTGGTTAGAGTATCGTCCTGATACACCAAGGTGGTAGATTCAACCCCTGGTCAGGGCACATACAAGAAGCAGCCAATAGTGCATGAATAGGTGGAACAGCAGGTTGGTGTCTCTGCCCCTCCCTTCCCCCCTCCCCCCTCCCCTTTCCTCTCTCTAAAATCAATAAATAAAAATTAAAAATAAAGAAGTAAGAGACTATAACAAAAAATGCATAGAAAATAATGTTTGGGTTTTTTCTCTCTGCTAGGTTCCGTATGTCTGTCTGTGTCTGTGCTCCCCCCCCCCACCTTTGCGCACAGCTAAATTTAATAAACCCTGCCCTTTTTAGGTTCTAATGGAGGGTGGGGCGAAAGTAGGTTTACAGTTGTTTACATGGAAAATAATACAATAATAAATAATGGTATAAAAATAAACTGTGTTTCTCATACTCACAGTTGTAAACCTCTTTTGCCCCAGCCCTGTATGTCCAAGGAGGACTGCGTGCTCTAGGAATTTCTGCTGTCAAAGGACTGGTTTGATTTTGTGAAATCTTGTTTATTGCAGGGTGCTGTTTTGTTACATTTTACACCCGCAAAGCTGCATTAGAAGCACAGAATGCTCTTCACAACATGAAGGTCCTCCCAGGGGTAAGAAAGCTCCTACTACTAAGTGGAACTGTGATGGTTTTGACACATGGAACGTACTTATATGTATCAGGTACACTCTGAAAACTATTTGGGGGAAAGGGTGACTGCCACAGGAATGAATGAAAAGGGAGTTTTCAGAGAAGATAGGCTGAAAGTAATTCTATCTCAGCCAAGAGAATTTTGATGTTTGACTGAGTGCTCTGTCCTGGTATTTTGTGGGGAAAAGTCATGAGGCAGTCAGACGTGAGTTCAAGAGAACTCTTACAGGCTCTAGTCTCGGCATTCCTTTGAGTCTTCATACTGCCGAATGCCCTCAAGTGTGCACAGTGGTAGCACTCATGTGTTTCTCTTTTTAGATGCACCACCCTATACAGATGAAACCTGCGGACAGTGAGAAGAACAATGGTAAGCAAGCACGTAGGCTTCCCCCTGACCAGATTTCTTCCTGGCTTGTTTGCTGTTCTCATGGCATCTGGATTCCACTGTGATTTGCAGATATTTTCTCACATTCATAAGTTGTCTTGCAGTTTGTTGATGATTTCCTTTGCTATGCAAACGTTTTTAGTTTAATGTAGTCCCACTTGTTTATTTTTGCTTTTGTTGCTTTTGCTTTTGGAGTCATATCCAAAAAGTCGTCACCAAAACTGATGTCAAGGAATTTACCACCTTTGGTTTTCTTCTAGGAGTTTTATGGTTCTGGGTCTTACTAATCCATTTCAGTTAATTTTCTGTGTATTGTATAAGAAAGTGATTCAGTACTCTAAATAATGTCATCTAAATTGTCTATTTTTTCTTTCTTTAAGTGTGGTAAATAACCAAGGTAAATAGAGTTGATAGGGAAACATTACAAGAACATTTTAGATGAACTGGATTTTTTAAAATTGTTTTACAGTTGTCCCAGTTTTCTCTCCTTTGCACCTCCTCCACTCAGCACCCCCACTCCCTCATACAGTTCCCACACTATTTTCATGCCCTTGTGTCATGGGTAGGTTCTTTGGCTACTGCATTTCCTATACTGTACTTTATGTCCCCATGACTGTTCTGTAACTACCTATGTGTACTTCCTAATCACCTCACCTCTTCACACATACCCTCCCCCCTCCCCCTGAATCTGGGAACCATCAAAACTCTCTCTGAATCCATGATTCTGTCTCTGTTCTTATTTGCTTAGTTTGTTTTTTAGATTCAGTTGATAAGTATTTATTGGCGTTTTATTGTTCATAGTTTTGATCTTCTTTTTCTTAAATAAGTCTGTTTAAAATTTCATATAATAATGGTTTTGTGATGATGAACTCCTTTAGTTTTTTCTTGTCTGGGAAGTTGTTTATCTTCCCTTTGATTCTAAATGATAATAGCTTTGCTAGGTAGAGCAATCTTGGCTATAGGTCCCTGCTTTTCATGACTTCGAATGTTTCTTGCCAATCCCTTCTAGCCTGCAGTTTCTTTTGAGAAATCAGCTGACAGTCTTATGGGAACTCCCCTATAGGTAACTAACTTTTTTTCTCTTGCTGCTCTTAAGATTCTCTCTTTATCTTTAACCTTTAGCATTTTAATTATGATGTGTCTTGGAGTGGGTCTCTCTGCATCATCTTGTTTGGGACTCTCTGTGCTTCCTGGACTTGGCATGTCTATTCCCTTCACCAAATTAGGGAAGTTTTCTCTCATTGTTTTTTTCAAATAGATTTCCAGTTTCTTGCTCTTTCTCGTCTCCTTCCGGCACCCCTATGATGCAGATGTTGGAACACTTGAGGTTATCCCAGAGGCTGCTTATACTGTCCTCATTTTTTTCGGTTTCGTTTTCTTCTTGTTCTGATTGGTTGTTTTTTGCTTCCTTATGTTCCAGATCATTGATTTGTTTCTTGGCTTCATCCATTCTACTGTTGTTTTCCTGTAAATTGCTTTTTATTTTAATTAGTGTATGTTTAGTTTCTAACTGGATCTTTTTTAGGCTGTTGAGATCCTAAGTTCCTTGAGCATCCTTATAACCAGTGTTTTGAACTCTGCATCTGATAGATTGCTTATCTCCATTTTGTTTAGTTTTTTTTTTTTTTCTAGAGTTTTGATCTTTCATTTGGGCCATGTTTCTTTTTCTCCTCATTTTGGCAGCCTCCCTGTGTTTGTTTCTATGTATTGGGTAGAACTGCTAGAACTCTGTCTTTGTAGTGTAGCCTAATATAGTAGGTGTTCTGTAGGGTCCAGTAGCACAGCCTCCCCACCTCCCAAGCTGGGTACTTGACGTGCAGCTTTCCTGTGGGCTGAGTACACCCTCCTCTTATAGTTGAGCCTTGATTGCCATTGGCAGATCAACGGGAGAGATTTACCCAGGCCAGTCAGCTACAAGAACTGGCTATGACCATTGACCACTAACCATTCCCCTCTTTGAAGGATCAGCTGTGCATGGACAGGGTGGTGGCACTTCAACATGGTCTGTAGCTGTCCACTGAGTGTGCAGGCTATGGTGTTACCTGGGTGGTGCAGACCAAGGTCAGCCCACACCTGTGTTTTGCCTTGGGGCCACCCTACCTGAGCTGTAAAGCAATCTGAGATGGTTGCTACTTGTACTGGGCGTGGGAATTCCCAGTCAAAGGCAAGCTGTGAATCTAGGCTGTTTGCTGCTAGTGCTGGGCCTGGGTCCTCTTAGCAAGAGGTACAGGGGTTGGGGGCGCACCGAGGTTGGCTGTTGCTTGTTTGAAAGGCTTTAGGAAGTTGTGAAGCATGAGCCAAGACCAGCCATTCACATGGAAAAGCAGCTTTGGTGGGCCAGTAAGTTGGGTGGGGCAGAGTCTTTGGAGATCACCCAGGTGCGTCAAACAGTGTTAGCCAGGTAGATGGAGTCTCAGATATGGTACCCACCTGCTGACTCTGTGACTCTGTCGGGAGAGAGTTCAGAAAAGGGACAGTGGCCTCTGCCCACCTTTCTGTCTGAGAAAAAGCTGTCCCTCAGCTCTCTCCTTGATGCCAGACACTTTAGTTCCTCCCTGTATCCCACTGGTGCCTTTCAAGCTGCTATCCTGGTGCTGGAACTCAGAGGGAGTGAGTCTGAGTAAGTCAGTGTGTAGGCTCTTTAAGAGGAACTGCTTGGGGCTCCAGAAGTTTCTTCCACCAACTCAGTCCCCACTGGTTTTTGCAGCCAGAAGGTCTGGGGGGTTATTTTCTTAGCTTTGGACCCAGGGCTGGGGGGCCTGCTTTGGGACTGGGACTCCTTGCTCCGGAGATACCCCTCCCGAATTTTTATCCACCACACGTGGATGTGCAACCAGCCCATTCCGAATCTCCACCCCTCCTACCAGCCTGGGTGGATGTGCTTTCTTTAGTTCCATAGTTGTCAGACTTCTGTTCAACTCAATTTCTGACCGTTCTGAGTGGTGGTAGTTTTAAATTTAGTTGTAATTTTGATGTGATTGTGTGAGGAGGCTGCCGTGTGTGCCTGTGCTGCCATCTGGACCGGATGTTGGATTGTTCTGATCAGTGTAATTTCTTAGGGACAGAAGTGATGGGGGGAATGAGTAAGTGAGGAAGGAGACCTCAGTTCTCTAGAGGACAGTTAGAAAAGGAAAGTGGATAGTTCGACTCTCTGAAAGGTGTGTCCTGTTTCTCTAGTCATATCAGTGAAGTGTGAAAACTCATTCTTTAGTATAGTAGTAGTTTTGTTAGTAAGAGCAAATATTACCAAGTACTTGGTAAGAATCTGAGCACTGTGCATTTAATAATACCTACAGCTACCTTTGAGGTAACTCTCATAAGGTCACACAGCTACTTTATTTTATGTAAGTGCTTCCAGTGATAATTTTAAGATACCATTGTTTGTACGGGGAGGAACAAAGTATATCTTAGAATCTGAATATGGTATCAAGGCACCAGAGCCAGGGTTCAAACCCAGGTGGTCCCGACTCCTGAGTCTCTGTGCTACTCCGTCTCATATAATAACATTCACACCTTCTGTGTTTTACTCTCTCAGCAGTGGAAGACAGGAAACTGTTTATTGGTATGATTTCCAAGAAGTGCACTGAAAATGACATCCGAGTCATGTTCTCTTCATTTGGACAGATTGAAGAATGCCGAATATTGAGGGGACCTGATGGACTAAGCCGAGGTGGGTACATTTTTAAACTTCTAAAGATGCTCCCCTTGAATTTGGAGTCTCTGTTCCATTGGACCAGTGGAAAACAGTGATCTCCAGCCAGCGCAGCTCTGTCGTGATGTAGAAGTTGGGCGGGGATTGCATGTCTAGGTCCTGTCACAGCTCCTACACTTTCATCCCTTTTGTATTCTCCCGTCATCCTAAGGAGTTTATATTCTGCTTCTCAGTGTCATGTATTAAAATTCTCTGTTTTTATGCTTAGAGATATTCTTGATGTCAAAATGGAAATACTTTATTCCCGAGAGGAACTGGAGGCTATGAATCCTCCTTTGTCCCTCAAGCACTTTGTTTCCTGTCTATGTTTCCTTGGTTTTTAACACTTATCACACTGGTATGACATGGCTCTCTCTTCCACGAGATCATGAACTCCTGAAGGCAGAAACTGTGTCTGTATTGCTAGTATGGCACTTGGCACATAGTTAAGTGCTTAGTAATTGTCTGTAAATAGACAAGGAAATGAATGAATGAGTTATTGGTCTTTCTCTTATCAGGTTGTGCATTTGTGACTTTTACAACAAGAGCCATGGCACAGACGGCTATCAAGGCAATGCACCAAGCACAGACCATGGAGGTAGGGAACGGATGAGTGCAAGGGGGAGTTCCTTAGCCTGGGGGTGCTGGGCATTTGGCTGTCAAAGCCCAGCAGCACGAATAGCATCTGATTATTCTAAAAGTCAACCAGGCCAAACATAAATTAACATAATTGGAACTAGTTGCCCTTTTAAGTTATCTTTTGCCATTTGCATGTATCAGGAAGAGAATCATTTGACAGTGAATAAAATTAGAATGGAGCCTGTATGTCATTAGAAATGAGGATTTTTCCTACACTCAGAGGAGGAATTTGACCCTTTGGTTTTGATCTTTTCATAGGGTTGCTCATCCCCCATGGTGGTAAAATTTGCTGATACGCAGAAGGACAAAGAACAGAAGAGAATGGCCCAGCAGCTCCAGCAGCAGATGCAGCAAATCAGCGCAGCATCTGTGTGGGGAAACCTTGCTGGTCTAAATACTCTTGGACCCCAGTATTTAGCAGTGAGTCTTTGTGGTTTGCTTTCTGCAGACTGTGCAAGCTCCCAGCTGTTTCTTCTTCTGCTATCCCCAGCTAACAGACACAGTGGCATTTACAACTTTCAGCACACTGAAATTTTATGTAAACATTCAGGCAATGCAATATTCTTTAAGTCATGTTGTTTTCTCTCTGTCTCTTTGGTCACACATCTTTGATTATATCTTGAGTTAAAGTGAAATCATGATTTCCTGATAGAAAGACTTAGAAACATCTCATGTCCCTGCCCCCACGAAAAAAAATTCCTGAGAGAATCTTAACTACCAAAGATTTTTCTCCATGTCTTTTTCTACCAGGTGTAGAGGGCATTATTAAAGACCTTATTGAGTGTCCCTGAAGAGTATGATAAATGTTTCTCTCTGCTAGTTGAGAGATCAAGCATGGACATTAAATGAGTATTACAGATGAATATTTGAATTCACTAAGTAGTAAATAGATTTTTTTTTAGTTTGATCACTGTCTTGTTGAGCTTAAGTCATATAGTCCAAAGGAGGGACGAACTGCTATTCATCATTAGGTTTGACTAGGTCTGCAGTATTGCAGATTATCTAAACCTCTAAAAGGAATTGCAGGCCGGACAGCCTGATTAAAACTCTGTCATCTGTGAATCAGAAAGAAGAGATCATCTGTAAAGCTACCAATGAAAGAAAATAAATGGTGATACCACTAGATTTATATGGATAGCATAATATATAATCTGAATAATTAGTCATCCACTCCTCATCCTTTCAAAGATTATTCTGTATAGAAACAAGAAAGGCAATGATTTCTGTCCTCCAGTACCAAATTCTGGCTAATTTGATGCACCCCACATCTCCATATTTCTGATGTGTTAGAAATCCTGGTTCACTCTAGCTAGTGTTTCTCTGAAGTCACAAAGTGTAGATAGTTGTTCTGTTTCAACAGATCACATCATTTCTTAGTGCTAGAACATTGCTTAAAAGTTTCAAAAATTCGGAGATCTCTTCTGCCAAAATGATAATGCTTCGAAAATGATCTCTATGATGTACATTTACTTTTCTTGGAGAGTTTAGAGCTTTTCAGGGAACACTCCCTTTCTTGTTGTCATTGCCAGCAAGTATGTGATAGTATGTGGTGAGAGCTGCGTTTTCTTTAAGTTAGATAGGATCCCTCCCTAAGAGCTATTCTCATTCATGGAGGAAGTGGAGGGGCCAAGGACAGTATGCACAGTGTCCTAGTTGGGACTGAACACATTGCCTGAGGTGTTTAAGAAGACAAAAATGAAGTTGTGGATGCTAATGGGCCGTGTAAGTGATGGTGCATCATCACTAGTTACGGAGTTTTTTTCTGGGAATATGTGGATTGAACCTGATCTCTGTTGGACCAGAGCAGTGGTTCTTAATCTTTGTGAGGTTGTGGACCCCTTTGAGAACCTGGTGAAAATTGTATGTGCATTTTTTTTTTTCATTCTGTTTCTGGAAGTTTGTGGACCAAAGGGATTCATGACAAGGGAAACCAGATGTTTATGGGAATGGACAAGAGGTTGAATAAAGGATCTAGAAATGACAATACAAGTTGTCCATAAAGAACGCTGATTACATTTGAATGGAGCAAAGGTCTTCAGCAGGTTGGTTAGATGAAGATTGTAGTTTGCTGTGATACAGAATAAGGTCAAGGCCATGGAGATCCATCAGCTCATGGAAAGGTCCTTTTGCTTCATTTGTTACGGGATATCCACTGAAAGAGAATGTACACTGGACTGATACGAACTGGCCTGTCAGTCACTTGGTCATCTGCAACCATGAAGACCAGTTTGGAGGGGAGGAGATAAATGGGCTTGATGGATGTGTAGCGTGGGAGAGAGCAATCTAGTCACAGGTCTGTTGCGGTGGGTAAAGAATGACTCCAAGAAATGCCCTGAAACGGTCAGATTTGATATTTAAAATAGTTGTTTGAAGTAGGCATTGGGTATCCAGATGGAAACAATCTGCAAAATAAGATGTATGGACTTAAGTAAGGAGAACTTGGGAGAGAGGAAATAGAAATGGCAGTCGTCCATACCAGACATGTACCGGGGTCGACTACAAAGCTGCTTGAATTGAGCTTAGTTCCCTGCTCTCTTCTGTCCTCTGCTGTGCCGCGTTCTGTTGCCCAGGCACTGGAGCTTGGCTCAGTGCTCCCTGAACATTACTGTCTTCTGGGCCAGGGCTTTAGCTGTGTTGTATTGTCCTGTGCTGTCATAAGTTGTTTCTGTTGTGCTGGCTTGGGTTCTTGTCTTCAACGTTCTTCTCTCTGGGGGCCTCTGCACTCTCGCTTTGCTGTGCTGTAGAGTTGTCCCAGATGCAGAACCAGCCCTCACTCTCACTCTTGTTCTGTTTTTTGGTGTAATGTCTAGCTTTATTTGCAGCTCCTTCAGCAGACTGCCTCCTCTGGGAACCTCAACACCCTGAGCAGCCTCCATCCGATGGGAGGTAAGTGTTTCACTGCTGCGGAGGAGCAGCAGCAGCCAGGCCAACAGACCCAGCTAACAACAGTCTGAGAGTGCTGCACCGTTGTGCAGGGAAAAAAAATTTCCACTCCCGTACACCTGATATGAGACGAACATCCCAGGACTCAGCTGCCTTGTCTCTAGAAGGTGACTCTGTTAGTCAGTCATTGATGCAAGATTGTTCTGGGATTGTCTTCTGCTCCCCATCCCTCTTAAGTCTCTGTTGAGGAAGAAGATGGAAAAGAGCTATTAGCACCTGCAGACTCTCTGAGGCCATTTTGATCAGAAGGAAATCGCTGCAGCTCTTTATTTCCACAATAAAGAGACTTTTCCAGTGACTCTGAAGAAAAGCCTGAGAACGCTTCCATGCAAATGGCTTCCTTTGAAGTTGCTGGAATCCAGGCAGTTAGTTTACCTCTGTGTGTTATAGATGTTATTCCATAGGTAAATCATCTTTTGTTGCTGTTAACCATGCATAGAAACCTTACATGACAAATACTTGAGTTTATAACAAAATGGGATTCCACAGACAAACCTAGGCAAGATCTACCAGAATAAGTTAGTTCGGAGTGGGGTGGGGAGCTTCAGACCTGCCTGTCTGCCCCTTTGGCAGTGGGATAAGGCTAGGCAAGTGCAGTTGAGAAAGGGGTGGTCTTGGGTGAGCTGCATCTTGCCATTTGAAAAATTTTGATAGTTGTTTGCTTTGTCCCAGGGACTGAGGAAGTTGCCTGATTGTGAATCTGTGCTGTAGTTTTTTATTCTCATTAACTCTTCCCCCCATCTCTCTGCCTTCCCATCATCTTCTGAATGGTTTGCAACACACTGTCAGTGCGGTTTGACTTTCTGGCTCTCCTTTTCATCGTTGTTTAGGTTCCATTTGGAAGCCTTTCTTTCACTCGTTTTTTCTCTTTTTCTGGTGACTAATCTGCTGTTCAGGTGGTGGTTTGTCTTTATTCTTTCCCCTCTTGCCATCCTCACATGTATTCTCCCATTGCTCCTCCCTCTCGGGGTCCCTGCTGTTTTCTGCTTGTTGTCTCCATTTCAAGGGACACATTCCCAGTAACATTTGAGTGAGGGGCTCGGCTGCAGTCCCATTCTGTGCCACGGGTTTTGGCTTTGTCATCCTCTGGCCCCCGTGGTAGACCACACATGTCCCTCTCCTTCCTGGTTTCCTAATTGCCTGTCTCTTTACTAATGCTCACTTGGGGTGGCATGCAGTTGGATTAGATACTCCTTCCGAGGAAAGTATGTCAAATTTCTTAATGAGTTGAGTGACACCTGAATCTTTTTGGAGCCCTGTAGCATTGCTCATAAGGCTTGTCTAGAACATTTCCTCTTGGGAACTAACCTTCTCCCAGTGTATGCTGTCACTGCTGGAGTGGATGGAAGGCACCCGTATCTGCTCACTGATCTCTTGCTTTGGGTGTTGCAGGGCTGAATGCAATGCAGTTACAGAATTTGGCTGCTCTAGCTGCTGCAGCTAGTGCTGCTCAGAACACACCAAGTGGTACCAATGCTCTCACTACATCCAGCAGTCCCCTCAGCGTACTCACCAGTTCAGGTAAGTGTGGGGTGGGCCAGAGGGCCCTTGTGTGCCTTGGGCAGAATCCCAAGAGAGGGGTATGTCATTTTGGAGAGTAGGTAACACCCATTTCCAAAGGAGACAGATCGTGAACAACAGATTTCCATGTGCCATCTTCTGATGTAAACATCTCACAATTTTTAATTTCTTGTAACCATCATTTGACTTGATGCTCAGCAGGAACAGTTATCAAAATTAGTAACTGAAAACCTTCTTACTAAGAGATACTTAAGTAGTATCACTCTTGCTTGGGCTTTGGTTCTTGTTGACACGAGAAGGCGAGTGTTGGCTTGAGTTTAACTCAGGGATTTCTGGTAGCAGGGTCTTCGCCGAGCTCCAGCAGCAGCAGCTCTGTCAACCCCATTGCCTCCCTTGGAGCCTTGCAGACGTTAGCTGGAGCAACGGCAGGCCTCAACGTCAGCTCTCTGGCAGGTGAGAGGCAGCCCCTGGATGTCATTAGGCCTTTCTTTGTGCAGGTGGCACATTATAAACAACTCTGGTAAGGGCACTGTTAGAATGATGGAGTGGCCCAGTGAACCTGAAAATAATTCTGCAATTTTGAGTCAGACCTGAGTCAAATTCCGCCTCTGCCCCTTACCTGGCCATAACTTTTGACCACCTTTCCAAGGTCATTTTCTCATGTATGAAGTGAGAAAAGAATACTTTGAGGGTTATTAAGTTAAATGAGAACACAGGTAAAGTGCTGAGCACATTGCCCAGTACAGTGTCCAAAGAGAAAATGAGGCAAATCATGTGTGAGTGGTATCCCTTGCACAGATTGAAAGAAGGTAATATCTCCATTAGCAATGAGGTTTGGTGAGTGTGCTAAAGTCTGACCACTCAGATGGATATTTCTCCTCAGGGTGATGCTAAGTGCAAGATAAAAGGGAGGAGGACTTTGGAGTTTTTCTTTGGTATCGATTGAATCTTTTCAATTCTGTTAATCCTGTTCTCTCCCCCACCCAAGGGATGGCTGCTTTAAATGGTGGTCTGGGCAGCAGTGGCCTTTCCAATGGCACTGGGAGCACCATGGAGGCCCTCACGCAGGCCTACTCGGGGATCCAGCAGTACGCCGCCGCGGCTCTCCCCACTCTGTACAACCAGAACCTGTTGACACAGCAGAGCATTGGTGCTGCTGGCAGCCAGAAGGAAGGTGAGCACAAAGGGAGCCTGCAGGTGGGGACAGGGGTGGTTTCTCTGTCTACACGAGAACCGAAAGGCAGTGCAAAGGCCGAGAGAACCATTCAGGTGGTCAGACCGCCACTTTTCTTGGACAGTGTCAAAGATAGAGAAATTCTTTCAGTGTGATCTGCTTTTGGAATGTTTTCTGGATGTGGCTCAGATCAGAGATACCTCTGAATGCCCTTCTGGAATGGGGCTGCAATTTTTAGATGAAGAAACAATCTGTTTTTATTAGGAAGTCTTTTCTATGAGTTATAAATCTGTCACAAGAGATCTTCAGTGTGGGTGTCCCTTTTAGCTATATCTTGGCATTTTCCTCCTTTTCTGATCTATGCTTTTACTAATTAAGGACAGAATGAAGGCTGATGGGACAGAAAGAGCTATGGCACGTGGGTTGGTGCAGGAGAAGTATGTGTTTGATATAAATGGCATTAAATTTAGGAGAGACTATCTAGGCAGAAAGAGGCCTGAAGTAGTTTGTATGAATAGAAAGTTCTGCTACACCTCTCAGCTTATATTTGACTGGGCTTTTATAACCAGGAGCTGGCAAGGTTTAAGCATTAATGTAGAGAGAAGACAGGTGTCCTCTCTTGCCGTAGCAACAAGGAGTCCTGGTTTAGTGCAGCCTTACCCGCTCTGAATCGGGTGCTTTTGTGCCTTAGGAAGCAGTAGTGGGAGAACTGGTGGCACGTGGAGACAGACAATAAACAAGTGAAAGCATGAGGTGTTCCGAATGGCAGTCTGAAGCATGATGAACAAGAGGGGTGGGTAGGGAATGCCGGAGATGCCGCATCTTGTATGGAATGGCTGGAGATGGTCTCTCTAAGTTGCCATTTAAGCAGAGGAAGGCGAGTGATGGGGGCAGAGGAACAGCAAGCGCAAAAGCCCCTCGGCATGTTTGACATCGGGGGGCCGGGGGGCTGGAGAATGGCTGCACTGTGATCCCCACGACACTTCCTGGTTAGAAGAGCGTGGAGCGGTCGGAGGAGAGCGTGCGCTGTTTTTGAGCTCAGTGTCAGTCATCGCTTAAAACGCGATTTCTTTTCGCGGAGGTGCAGTTGACATAAGGTGAAATTCACTTCTTTGGACTGCAGCTCTCTGAGCTCTGATGGGTGCCTATCGTCGTCTCACCACCATCACAGACACAGAGCGCTTCTGTCATCCCCAGAAATTCCCTCATGGCCCTTTGTAGTCTTTTCCTTGCCCCCACTTCCTGCCTCTAGCAATTACCAATCCATTTGCTGTCCCTGTAATTTCTAGACATAATTTTAAAACCTGTTTTGCTTGTAGGTTCTTTCTACCTCCTTTTCTGTGTTTTTCTATAAGCGCGTAGTCTCTGGTTTTACGCTGCACATGCAGGGTTGCCTGCTTCATTGTGTAGCTGTACCTTCCTCCACAGGGTCAGATTCTGACATCCCTCAATGAGACCCAGAGCATGGCTAAACATGGGGGGGTCTGTTTCAGTGATTGCCCTTCAGCTCCCTGCTTTGTGTTTGGAGAACCTGTTGGGGTGCTAACACTTTCAACACCAGGGGAAATGAGAGACGATGCAGGATAAGCTTGCTTCACACTGATACCTTTTCAATCGATGGGTGTCTTGAAGGTCCAGAGGGAGCCAACCTGTTCATCTACCACCTGCCCCAGGAGTTTGGAGATCAGGACCTGCTGCAGATGTTTATGCCCTTTGGGAATGTCGTGTCTGCCAAGGTTTTTATAGACAAGCAGACAAACCTGAGCAAGTGTTTTGGTATGTTGGTTTCTCTTCGGCGGGGGGAGGGAGGGTGTTGGGTGGGGGGTAATTATTTTTACCACCGAGAAGGAAAGGGATGGGGCTGATAGCAGAGACTTGGGATAGAGTTTGGGTTACTGTTTAACTCATTCTTGTACAGGTTTATGTGATCTCTTTCTGAGCTTCCTTTTTTTGTTTGTTTGTTTGTTTTGTTTTTTAAAGATTTTATTTATTTTTAGAGAGAGGGGAAGGGAGGGAGAAAGAGGGAGAGAAAGATCGATGTGCAAGAGAAACATCAATTGGTTGCCTCTCTCATGCTCCCAACTAGGAAACCTGGCCCGCAGCCTAGGCATGTGCCCTGACTGGGAATTGAACCGGTGATCTTTTGGTTTGCAGGCTGGCGCTCCATCCACTGAGCCACTCCAGCCAGAGCTAGGCTGTTTTTTTCACTTCTGTAATGGGCGCAGTGATTTCTGCCCACACTCCCTCTCCAGAGGGCAAGATAATGTGTGGGAAATGGCTTGGCCAGAATACTCAAAGCACCGCATCAATGTCAGGTGATACTGTTAGGAATCTAATTTATTTTATGTGATAACGACTTTCAGGGTTTTTTTGTCCCTGCTGAGGAAAATTGGGATTTGAAGCTGGGTTCATAAGGTATTTCTTGCATGAGGAGGACTGAGCGTCTCCTTGCCTCGTTATGTCCCTCACCTAAGTTTCTGCTTGGACATGCAGGTTTTGTAAGTTACGACAATCCTGTTTCGGCTCAAGCTGCCATCCAGTCCATGAACGGCTTTCAGATTGGCATGAAGCGGCTTAAAGTGCAGCTCAAACGTTCGAAGAATGACAGCAAGCCCTACTGAGCGTGCTCCCCTCGGACTGGAGTGAGAGGGTCTCTGGTAAGTTGGGGAGGAGCACCTTGGTGAGGCGCAGCCCCGGGCTGTGTGCTGGCAGCCCTGGACCCTGACCCTGCCACTCTCGCAGGCACGGCGTGCCCCGAAGACGCGGCTACTGCCTTCTGTGGGAGTTTCGCTTCGTACAGAGGACGAGTTTGTGCTTTGGTTTCCAGTGTTTTACTTTGGAGTTTAGGTGCCATATTCTGAGTTTTTTTCTTTATTTAAAGTTTGCTGTGTTTGTAACCAGTGTGTGTTGAGAAGGACCAACATCAAACCGCCCTGGGGGAGGAAGGGGAATGGAGAAACATTAAAGAAGATCAGGACCTGCCCAAAACTACCCCAAGAGAGAGGACTGAGTGAAACCAAAAACTGACCCCCAGAACCTCCCCAAGTGCAAGGGTGGATGAAATGAGAACTAACGTCCAAGAGCTGTGGTGGGAGGAGCTGGTGGGGGTGGTGCCCAAGGAAAGCAAGAGGGACTTGACATGCTGAAACTTTCATGGCTGCCTTCCGTGGAAGTACTGAGTTTTTGCTACCAGTTTTTCTGATTCTTGTCCAGGACTTTTGCCCCTCTTTCCCAAGAAAGGGCTAACAATTCTCTGGAAATAAAACCCCTGTTAAATTAGCCTGACATACGCAAAAAAGCAGGGAGACATCACTGATTACTGGCTTTCCCAGCCAGCCACTGGTATTGATTTGGCCCTGCCTGGCTAGTAGCTCCTCCTAGGAAGGACCAGCCAGTCAGAGTGGCCATTTGTAGTTTACTTTAGCACCAGATTAGCCCATGGCCCACTTTTTACAGGTCCTTTTAGAGAAGGCCTCCAGGGAAGATGCTCTGGTTTCCTTCCTTGTAGTTGACCATAACAAGGAGTGTCCTTTCACCCCAAACCACCACTGTATCATGAGGGCAGAACCAAGAAGGGCTTATAGTGCCTGGCTGGAGGGGGTGCCTCTCCTGAGCAGAGTGATCAAAAGCCATCTAGTTGGGAAAGAGGAGCCTGCTTCTATTCTAGGTGTGCCTGCATCAGAAGGTCCCTTCAGGCCAGAGTGGTACATTAGCCAGAGACCAGCCAGCACTTAGTACTTAAGAAAGCAGAGAAATCCATGCTTGCCTCCTTGTTGAGGTGTCCCAGGCATAGTATTTTCACAAAGGCAGGCCCTTCTTCTAACCGCTCCCACACTATCTTCTACTCTTGGGGACAAAGGAGACGATAGGACGTTTACAGCCTCCATATGGATTTAGTGTTCATTTACCTCAGTATTACCTTGTTCGTTTTTGTCCACGTGCTTACAGTTAGCTCCCTGCTGCCTCCCACAGGTCTCACTACAGCTCTTGCCTGTGACCATCCCCCCGCCCCCCAGCCTCTGGGCTCTGCCTCTGCTCTAAGAAATGCTATGGGCGTAGAGAGCCAGGAAGGACCTGCTGTTGGGAATTGCGCACTTGGGCACAGGTAGCCTGGTTAAGTAATGACTCTTAGCACCAAGACCAGTGACTAGGTGCGTAGGGTCTTAAATTTCACACACATCATCCTGACCCCTAACAGCAGAGATGAGATTAAAGGGGTTGGTTTGCTAGTAAGTCGGATGAGGACTCTCTCCTTGTCATGCTGTCCATTTGGGTCGCAGACAGGGATTGACCATCTTGCTGTTGTACAGGTAGTTGGTGTTGGATTATCCCATTGAAACTGGGACGGCTGTTCTCTTCTCATAGTAATAACTTGGGTCTGTTGTCCTCTAAGGAACGTGAAACATACTTAAGCTGAACCACGTAAACTTGAATTCTGCACACTGGGTGAAATGTGTCCTGTGTTTCAAGGATAAAACTGTTCCAAAGGCTTCCAGGGTCATGATGGGATTTTTTTTAATAAATGCAAAAAAGAAAAATAAAAAAGAAAAAACAAAAAAAGAAAAAAATGCTAGGTTGGGGAGGCGCTGTTCTGAATCCCAACCAGCTGGAATCAAGAATGTCGTTTCTATTTTTATAGAAGTTTTATACAGCTCCGGGGTGGAGAATATTTATTACCTAAATTATATCTCTGGAAAAGGCCAGGATTTTGTAGAATCCAGAATGTGATTGTTATACACACAGGGTGCTGTGTATGATTGAAACTACTGACTTTCTGTGGCCTGTTTGCAGCCCAGCCAGTCTGCCGGAGGGGGGGAGCTAGCGCTGTGAATTGGCAGAGGAGAGAGCTGTGCTCTCCAGGGCGCTGTGGTGCTGTGGCCGCTGACCTTCTGTCATGTCTTCCTCCTTGGCCATCATGGGGTTTTCCAAATCCCAGAACTCCACTCCGCTCCCACTTTCCCCTTTCTCACCCTCCTCCCCCAGTTCGCCATTATTGTCCACGGATTTGTCCTGGGCTCTGGGACCTTCAGAAACCCCTTTCCAAATGACTTGAAAGGCAAAGGTGTGATCAACCTGCCTTTGATACCAGGCCCTGAGGTTTCATTCCTGCCTGTGGGTTCTTTCTTCTAAAAGGATCATTTGCCCCAGCAGGGCCCGGTTTGTCACAGTGGCCAGCTGGAGAGACGGGCGCTCCTGTCTGTTCTTCCCCCTGCCCGGTGAGCTGGCGCGGCAGCACTGCCCTTGAGCACAGTTTTCTCCCCAGGCCAAAGAGGGTTTGTGGAGAAGCTGCTCCCCTGCAAGTCTCACGGTGTGAGAGTGTTCATTTTAGAAAGTGGAGACTCGCAGTCAAGTCTCAAGCAGTCTTTACTGTTGTGTGGGGGTTTCGTTTTCATACATTGTTTTCTCCTGTAGTTTTGTTTCTTACTTGGGTTTCATCATGACATTGATTTGCCTTGAATGCAGCTAGACACTGTCTCCTGGGTCCCACATGAGTGGCCAGGGCCTGCGTGGAAGCTAAGAGCTTGGATTTCTGGGAACAAAGGGCCATCCCCACAGGATGGAGGAGAAATCCTGGCCCTCTCCCCTCAAGAGTTCTCCCACCCAGGCTTCTCCTTTCTTCCTGGGTCTTAAACAGGGAGTTGGAGAGGCTGAGGCTCTGCTCCCCCAGAGGCCTTCTTAGATGGGTTTGGACACTTCAGGGGAAATCCAAGCCTTAGTTTCCCTTCTGTCTCTGGCAGTTGGATGTTTTCTTGGTGTCCTCCATGTCCTTTTTGACTTTTCCCTGTGTCCATTGTTAGCATGTGCAAAAGTTCCCTGTCATTACCCGGCCCTGCCCCGCCCGCCTCCTCATTTCAGGGCTGTACACAAGTGAGTGTTCCTGTTCTCTCTCTCTTTGTTTGGATGTATTGCTCTGTGTAACTCAGTGGGTCTCCCTCTTTCTGGTTTGTTTTTTTTTCTAGATTCCTGCCGTTTGTTCATCGTTGTGCCTAAAGCATGTCGATGTGGCGTCAAGTACATCGTCCAAATCCCTGTCTCTTCAGCTTCTCTGATGCTTGAACTCTCACCTTTGACCTTGTGTTGATCTTTGATGCTGATGTGTATTTTTATTATGTTTGTTTCTTTCTTTGTTTTTTCTTTTTTCTTTCCTTTTTTTTTTTTCTTTTGTGCTGCCAAATTGGTTTTGCTAGAACGACTGCTGAAGGGGAAATATTTAAACTTGCATTTGAATATAAAAAAATCTATTTTTCTAGAACTTCATAAGATAACCACTTGATTTTGTGATTCCAATTCTTTGTAATTGTCTTCAGAGCAGCCCTACTAGCACATACCGCGTGGTGTTTGTATTTCTGTGAACACACAGCCAGTCCGTTTCTAGGCTTTGTTTCTGTGTGCTTAGTTTTAAAGACAACTTTGAAGTAAACAATGAAATAAAAGATGTCACTGAAACCTTTGAGGCTCCTGAGCACATTTTGCTGATACAGTTTGTGGGGCTTGAGGAGACCGCATGTGTTCTTACTTTTGGTTTTCTGTGCTCTCAACTGCAGAGAACACCTGAACCCCCTTTCCTTTTTGACAGCAGGCTGCAGTTTGGGCCCCAGCCAGCTCTTTTCCTTTGAAGGGTCTTCCCTGCAGCCACTCTGCAGGGGCCTGCAGACCCCTCGGCCCCTTCCCTCCATGCTTGTTCCTACAGTCTCCACAGCAAAATGTGATGCTTTGATTTTTTTTGTTTTGTTTTTGTATTGTTTTTGTGCTTTTGTTTGGAATTTTTTTCCTTTCCTAGTAAGATTATGCCCAGAGAAGACAAGTTTTGCATGTTTCCTGCTGTTTCTTCACACCTCCTTATATATCACCTTCACCTCTCTGTTTTCTACAGTTTGTGCAAAAACTGGCCGATTTAAAAGGGTTTCAAAGAAGCTGTTTTAAATTGTTGTGGGGTTATTTTTTCAAGATTGTATTGTTTTATTTTGAAGTGGCAACTTTCTCCTCTGTTGCCCTTAGAGCGTTTGCCTGTGCACTTAGACTGTCACCTCATGGGGCCTCCAGGCCCAGCAGGGCTTCCAGGAGGCTGGCTGCCCTGTTGGAGATGGGCTGGGAGGGTGCCAGGAGAGGCATGAGGAACCGAGGTAGAATCCAGAAGGTGGCTGCAGGTGGGCGAGAAGCTTAGCGAATTAAGGGTAGTGAGCATCCCTCAGTCCAGAGGAAGGAGGGTGCTCTTCACCAGTCGGAGGAGGCCATCTGTGCACTAAGTGGCAATATACCTACCTGCCAGCGTTTTTCCTAGGTGACAAGCACAATACTACAGTCTTCACACTGTTTACAGCCCTGGCCACCAGCTACCCCACACTGGCTCTTCACCACACCTCTGCTCTTGCTTAGCTAGTGGGATGGGGTAAGGGCAGGGACTTGTTTGTTAAAACTGGGTGAAGAGCCAAATAGCTACTGTCCCTGGGTGCCAGGCAAGCCAGTTCCTTGGTTCCCTGAAGGGAACTTGCCCTCCTCTCATGTGGTACCATCCACCCCCAGGGTCTAGGGGCCTGAGTAAGGATGTGAATGGTGAAGGAGAACCTGGAGGATGTGAGAGGTCACAGGATGGAGCTTATTAAGGGTAGTGAGCAGGTGGAGATATAAGAGATTGCAGAGGGAGGAATTTGTGAGAGATCCCAGCCAGAGAGCTAGGCTGCTGGTGGGTGGAGGAGCTGGGAAGCAGGATTGTCCAGGGAAGGGTGGAGAGGGAGGGGTAGCCAAGGGCCTGGGGAGGGGGTGGGGAAGGTAGAAGCACTGTTAGCATCATCCATGCTGGGGTTGATGGAGGAAGGGATCCCAGCAGGTTGCCTAGTATTATTATGCTTGGGGCCACTCTTACTAGAAGGAAAGGGCGGCCAAAGGAAGGCCCAGTGTATGGTAGACTCCTCAATTTCCTGGAAGGGGGCAATTGGATGGAGAGGCCAGGAACCGCAGCCTGAGCAAGACTGCCGTGCACCCACAGTCTGACTGCACAGAGCCGCCTCTGTTGGCGAAGGCGCTGAGGTCCCCTTCCTGTGTGTCGGAATCCGTGTTTGCCAATATATTTTGCTTTCAATTCCAAGAGGAGCTCTGGGAAAACCTGTGGATAAAACCAAATGCCAAACGTTGGACGTTGTTTCCTTTTCCTTTTCTCTCTCTGATTGTTTTAATTGTTCTGTGGTGGTTTTAATGGATTTGAGACCCTGGAGCGGCAGCTGCCTTTCTGATTTCCAGCTGCTTTTTGTGAATAATTTAAAAAGAAAAAAAAAAGAAACTTTACATTTTGGAGACAAACCTGTGTGAGTTTTTTATTGGTACAAACGTTGTATTTAACACTAGGGGTTTTGTACAGTTTTTTGCCTTTTCTACTAGAAAACAATGTAAAGTGATTTCACAATGTGAAGAGAAAAAATTGCCACTATGACCAAACGCACAGTCTGTTCTGCAGCAACAACGGGATTCAATCAGCTCAAAGTCGCGATTCAGCCGTAGAAACGCTTTTCCTTTACCTTGTTTGAGCTTTTCCTTTCTTTCCTGTTTTGATTTGCAAAAGAAAATGTCTTTTTGTGTGAACTTGTGTTGTACTATGTAGAAAATTATGGATTTTACTTTAATGGTTTAAAAAAAAAGGCAAGAAGAGCCCTTGTTGCTTTTCTGACCCGATCACAGAGTTTGTGTTAGTGGATGAAAAACGAAAAAAAATGTTACAAGTTTGGAGCGAGGGAGTATGTGTTTAAAAAGAATCGCCTTCCTTTTTTGTGTGTTTTTCCTTTTGTCCCAATGGGGAACCTAAATCTGTTTTAATTGCACAGACACACGGACAAAAAAGTCATTTTGTATCTGCCAAGTGTGGTACCTTCCTTTGTTTATTTGCTATTAAACTGTTTGAGAAGAACTGGTGTTGTCTTCAGAGTTGTTGATTGTTGGAGTGGGCGGTGCGCTTGGGGGTTGGTGGTGGTAGTGGCCTTCCTGGAGACGGGCGGGTGCCCTGGTTTCACTTTGCTGTACCTGTTGGTTTGCAACTGGACCCACCAAAGGCTCCTGGAAGAAGATAGTATCTCCCAGAAAGCTGCCTGCTCCATCATCTGTTCTTTTGCAGTGACCCTACTAATACAGAAGCACCTTAAAACTTTTTTTGCCTTCTTAATTTTCATGCTGCTTTTATTCCCAGTAGTGGCTGCCACACTGCAGAATTGGCCCAAACCTGGGAGTGCCAGTCTCTCCCCGGGTGGTGGAGTTCCTGTGCCAGGGGAGACTGCCGGCCAGCGGGGAGTCCGGAGCGTGGCCTCCTTCCTCTCTAGGCTTTTACTGCTGCAGCCCAAGTGGGGCGGCTTCCTTCCCTTTCACTCTGCCCTCGGAGCAGAGTCAGAGCAGGGCATTCCTGAGGTTCCTGAGCTTTACTGTTCATTAATTCTAGATTCTTCTCCAAGGGAGGTCCTATGGCAGGGCCTCCTCAGTCCTCTGAATGACACGTCCAGCCACTGGACCAGGAGTTTGGGGCCCTCCTCTGGGAGGCCAGTCCTTGTGCAGCTGATACTCGTCTAGAGAAATGCCACCAGCACATGGCCTGTGGGTAGCCCAGACCCCCCCCCCCTTCTTGCCACGGGGGTGGTGTCGGGGGCACCGCTTCCCAGCAGGGGTTGCACTGGGGACTTGCCTGTGCGATGTTCGGTGGACGTAGGGTTCTGTATGCAAGTAAACTTGGGACTGTTGCTTTGTCATTTGTAATCATTAAAAATATGTGTCACTAGCCCTGGCCAGGAGGCTCAGTTGATTGGAACGTCATCCATGCACCAAAAAGGTTTCAGGTTTGATCCCCAGTCGGGGTGCATGTGGGAGGCAATTATGATAGCTATTCCCTCTCACATCGGTGTTTCTCTCTCCCCACCCTTCCTGTCTCTAAAATCAGTAAACATCTTTGGGTGGAGGGCTTTACATATATACATTTAACTAAACATCACAACTTCATATTAATAAGCAGTGATCATCATAGCTGATGTTCACTGGCCACAGTCCAAGTGCTGTGGGAAACGCTTGAAAAACATTTTATGTTTCTCTTTTTTTTTCCCCCCCTTGAAGAAGCTCCTTTACTGAGACTCACTAAAACATTTCATTCTTGATACAAATAAACTTCAGCTCACTTGACTATCTGATGGCCGAGCTACATAAAGTCATCACAGCAGCAAAAGCGCTCCCCACTGTGTTCTAGTCTTTACAGCATCCTGGAAAGGAGCTACCGTTACTGTCCCCATTTTGCACATAAACAAGCTGAGGTTAAAAGGCATTGGGCTGCTTACTAGTGCGTGGCATGCTCCGAGGATGAAACCAGGCCTGCCTGGCTCCCAAGCCCTTTCTTGGAACCGCTACTGAGGAGGAGTAAGTCAGTAAAGGCCAATAAATGTGCTCTAGTTAACCCGTGCAGCCTCACTGCACGTGATTCGCACGCCGTCCTCTAGGCTCTACTGAAAGGACCGTGGGGGACCCTGCAGCTCTGTGGCTCCTTGGGGTGGTGAGTCATCACAGCTTTGCCCTCCGTAGCGTGGCTGTCTCGGTGTTCAGGGGATTCACCGGTAACTCGTTGCTTCCGGGTGGTTGGTCACCGTGCTCCTGGGACACCGCTTCCTGAGGATCGGGATGTCACTCCTGCCACACGATTCTCTCCTAGACTTGGTACCACCTCAACTATTGGCTGAACGTTTGTTTCTGCTTTTGTTAATGTGGTAAAATACAGGTATAAAATGTTCTCCTTGAACCATTTTAAGGGGGCCTCCAGTGGCACTCGGCGCATTTACAATGTCACACAGCCATCACCACCTAATTTTGTTTTTGTTTTTCAAAATTGAAATGTCTCTATTTCCACATGGATCGGTGCCATTCGGCACATCTGGTTGAGTTCATGTTGCTTCTGAATATCCCCAGGAGGAAACCAGACGAAGGGGGTCCCGTAGATACCACTTTTAGTTAATGTGTGCATCACAGGGGACAAGGTGTGCTTCACTGGAAAACTGCATTTTCCATGGGGAGCTACTTTTTAACTCAAGTTGTAGAAAACTGACGGCAATGCACAAATAGTTCTTTCTTTCTTTAATAGTTTTGTATTTTTATTACCATTTAGTCCCCTGCAACCTCTGCCCCGCAATCCCCACACTGTTGTCTGTGTCCATGAGTCCTTTTTCTTCCTTTTTGCTCAGTCCCTCTACCCCCTCCCCCTCCCCCACAGTTGTCATCGGCTCTCCATCTATGAGCCTTGTCTCTGTTTTGCTTGTTCATTTCAGTTTGTTCATCAGATTCCACGTATGAGTGAAATCATACGTTGTCTTCCTCTCACTGGGTTATTTCACCTAGCATAACGTTCTCCAGGTCCATCCATGCTGTCGCAAAGGGTAAAACTTCTTTTCTACACCTGAGTAGTATTCCATTGTGTAAATAAATGTCCCATGGTTGTTTCATCCACTGATATACTGATGGGCACTTGGGCTGCTTCCATAACTTGGTGACTGTAAATAACGCTGCCATGAACGCAGGGGTGCTTATGTCCTTTTGAATGTGTTTTCGGTTCCTTTGGACATCCTCCCAGAACTGGGATCGCTGAGTCGAAAGGCAGATCCAGTTTTAATTTTTTCAGGTATCTCCACACTGCTTTCCACAGTGGCTGCATCTCCGCAGTTCCCACCACCGAATGTTTTAAAGCAACTTGCCATGTACTCTTTTCAACTTCAGCTCATCTGACCACTAGTATTTGTGAAATCTTCAAATAATACGACTTTAAAATACACATTAAGCTACATAACCACCTATGTATATATAAAGTGTCCATTTCATGCCGTTGTAGGTCTGCGTTCACCCTTTGGGAAATGGGGCCAGAATGGAGAGGCCGTGGACCCCCTTCCCAGAGCTGTTTCCTCTGTAGTGAGAGGGTGGTTGAACCTGAGGTTCTCTCTTCTTCTAGCACAGATTTTCCTTCCTTCTTAAATAGAAACGCAGTTGGCCACGACTGGTGCAGTTCGGTTGGGCATCACCCTACAAAACAAAAGGTCGCCGGTGCAGTTCCTGGTCAAGACACACGCCTAGGTTGTGGGTTTGGTCCTCAGTCGGTGTGCGTTCAGGAGGCACCTCATCGATGTTTCTCTCTCCTGTCAGTAGTTCTGTCCCTTACTCTCTTAAAAAAAAAAAAGTTGAAGTGTAATTGACCTTTACTAGCTTCAGGATCACAACACAGTGATTCGGTATTAAGTACGTCATAAAGTGATCACCACGGTAAGTCTGCTTACCTTCTGTCACTGTACAAAAGTTGTCACAGTGTTATTGGCGGCATTCACTAGGCTGTTACCACATCCCCATGCTAGTGCAGATTTTTCTGTGACTCAAGATCAACGTGATCCAGATCCTCTCTAAGTTTCCGCCTTAGAGCTCTTGAGATAGAATGTGGTGTGAAAATAGAATGGGAAGTACAACTTGAGTGTCTTCCCATTTAACATCATACTTAGAGGTGGTGGTTTCTCTCTAGAATTTACAAAAAGGAATATGCCAAAATCACTGTTTTGTTTTTTAATTTAGACTTGTGCATTTTTATATAGTCATATGGCTGTATCTTAAACTATATTCCTTTTAAAAAACCAACATCCGGGCCCCGGCCGGGTAGCCCAGTTGGTCAGAGCATCATCCCAACACGCCAGGGTTGCCAGTTCAGTCTCCAGTCGGGGCACATACAAAAAATCAAGCAATGCATGCACAAAGAATTGGAACAACAAATCGATGTCTGTGTGGGTGTGTGTCTCTTTCTCCCCCTCCGCAACCTTCCACCTCCTTTTCTCTTTCCCTCTCTTCCTCCAAAAATCAATTTTTTTAAAAATTATAAAACCTGACAGTCACCTATTACTTTTGAATACGCTCAGCAGCACCCCCACCCCACCCTGGTTCCTGGCTTACGGCGGAAAAAGCCTCTGCTCTGGCTTTCTCCATCAGTGCACAGCGTCCCTGACTCTCCCAGGTTCTGTACATGCTGTGCCCACCTGAGCATCTCAGTCCCTGATGAAGAAAAGCCGTTGGGAAGGAAATGAAAGATCAGGTTGTCTCTTCACCTCTGGGAATGTCAAACTAACATCTCATAACAGCCCTCCCAGGAGAGGTCAGGGAGAGCTTTTCCTTTTTTAGTTTCTGTACCTTCTGTGTTTTTCAAGCATTTTTTTCTCCCTCAGGAGTCCTTTCCAACCCCCCACTGGCTGGTGTTTGGCTTCTTTTGTATGCGTTGACTTTCTCTTTACTGATAAACACTCCAACTGTAGGAAGAGGGCTCTTGGTTTTTAAATCAAAATCAACCTTGCAAGGGGAAAGCGACCTGAAGCCTGAGTCGATGCTCTGCAGCCACTTGATGGAGATTCGCACACTCTGCAGTTTGTCCGCCGAGAGCACACAGGCATCACCCCAGCCCAATTTCGTCACCCCCTAAGAAGGCCCGTCCTCATTAGCAGTCACCCCCATCCCCAGCCCTTGGCCACCGCTCATCTTTCTGCTCTGTAGATTTGCCTATTCTGGGCATGTCGTGTCAACTCGGCCATACAAACACATGCCTTTTTGTGGCTGGCTCTCCCTGAGCCCACCTCCCGCGGTCTGTTCTTTCCCTTCCCTCCTTGAAAACTGTGCCCAGCAGTGTTCCACTTGCTCCTGCCATTCGAAGCGCCTCTGAGTGTGTCTCTTTGCCCTCCAGCCGTGATCCTGCAGCCAGCCTGTCCCTTCCACTTCTCCCAGCTCCTGTTTACCTGCTTCATCATCTGCCATGCCTGGATCTGGCCATCTTCTAGGCCTTCCTGCACTGTCCACTACGGTGACACCCGAGCCACGGTAGCTATTGAATAAATTTCATTCCTCAATTTCACTGAAGCTGCATGTGATAGTGGCTTCCATATTGAACGCAGCACGTACATCACCACAGTCAGTAAAAGGGTCGGGACTGTTCTAGACAGTTGCTTGGCTTTTAGGAATACGAACTACCAACCGTTTAGGAGTCATGGTCACTGTGCTAGTCCAGCAGCTGACAGTGCAGGGTGGTAGAAGCTGAGGCACAGAGAAGCCGCTGCTCTAAGTAGCAAAGCTGGGTTTGAACCCTGGTCCACCTGATGAGGTGCCTGCGGGGCGTATTCCTTAGGGAGTGTCTGAGGTATAGCCAGGGTGCCCTGGGGGAAGTCCCGCCTCTAGAGTGAATCTCTGTGAAGGCAGCCACCAGCTGTGTCCTAGTTCTCCCCGGGACCCCGGGGCTGGTGGAGCAGGATTCCTGAAATGTTTAGTGAGTGAGTAAATGAGCAAATAAATACCAAAAGGAGACAGTTACTTTTATAAGCTTCCCGAAGAGGGCACTTCCGGCTCCACAGCACGTGCACACTACATTGGAGTTTTATTGAGAAATTGCCACCCACTTCAGATAAAAAGGGAGTAACTTATTTTTGTACCTGGCCTATAGATGGTTAGCTCCCAGCTTGTACCCCAGTTCTTCATCGGCCCTCAGTGGCCTCGAGATAAATGACAGCCAAACCCAGTCCTGTTGCCACAGCTTCTGAGGCAGACCACCAGGGTCGGTCCTCTGGGATGTGGATGCCAGGACCTGCTCTGCAGGCCTGCTGCTGCCGGACAGCCCCGAGGGAGCAGAGCTGCCCGTGGACCTCCAGCACCTGAGGCTTACCGACACCCTGAACTTCTTAAAAAGTCATTTGAGGGTTTGAGGGTTTTTTAATGGAAAACATTAATGTAGTTATAGAAGTGGGGAAAGCTTATGTTTAGGAGCCTCTTCTTTTTAAAGATTTATTTTTTTTTTAGAGAGAGGGGAAGGGAGGGAGAGGAACGTTGATGGGTTGCCTCTTGCACGCCCCTATTCCCCCAACCGGGGACCTGGCCTACAACCCAGGCATGTGTCCAGACCAGGAATCAAACCAGCCACTTCTCAGTTCACAGGCCGGCGCTCAACCCCCTGAGCCGCACCAGCCAGGGCTTAGTCTAGGAGCCTGTTAATGTTATCACACCGGCTGTGTGACCTTGAGCAAGCAACATGATTCTCTCGGCCTCAGATCCCCAGCCTGTCCGATGGCAATGAGAACGCCCACCCCACAGGGTTGGGAAGAGAGAGTGTGCTAAGCCGAGTTCTTGGCATAGTGCCACCCTGGCAGGTGCTCATCCGAGTCGCTAACGACCCTAAATACATGTGAGTTAAAAGTGAGCGTTTCCCCATCTCCCACCGCCCATTGATAGATGGAGAAGTTAGGCTTCCGGAATTTTTTCTGTATACAAAAGTATGCACGTAGGTAATTTTTGTTAATAAAAATGAGCTCATGCCATAACGTACAGAACGTTCTGCAACTTGCATTTGTTCAGTTACTGTGTCAGGGCGCCCTTCCATCTTGGGCATAAACACCAGTTACCGACAACTTGCATCTTTACAGGATACATAGCGTTTCCTGCCTTCTCAGCCGCTCTCCTATTGGACACAGGTTGTATCTAGTTTTTTCACTGGTATAAATAGGAAGAGCTAATTCAAGGAAGGCTCAGGAGGTTCATCAGAGGGACATTAGCTCAGTGTCTTGTTTTCTTTAAAGACTTTTATTTTTTTATTTTTAAAGAGGAAGGGAGGGAGAAGGCAGAGAGGGAGAGAAACATCAATGTGTGGTTGCCTCTCACGTGCCCCCTGCCTGGCCCACAACCCAGACATGTGCCCTGACCAGGAATACGAACCAGTGATGCTTTGGTTCACAGGCCGGCGCCCAATCCACTGAGCCACAGCAGCCAGGACTGGTGTCTTGTGTTCAAAGGAAGTTCTTATTTTATCTCACTTGGTTTTCACAGAAACCTTACCAGAGAGGTGATACCCCTTTTACAATTCAGAAAACAAATTTGTCGAGAGGGACAGGCTTCCCGAGGATCCCACTAATCATGGCAGAGGGGACCTAGGACTGTCCCCTCCAGTCACACTTGCCTGTCATGTTTTGGGAGTAGAAGCTGCAAATGTAGGTGTCTGCAGGGACCAGGCAGGTGACACCAGCAGGTGAAAGGCCAATCTAAGATGACAGGTGACACTTGGCTTCAGCCTCAAGGCAAGAACTGGGAGCGGAGGGTCCGTGGGCAAAAGAGACATTCTTGGTCACTGCCCACTTGACTGGTTGACAGAGTCACGAGCCCGGCTTGCTTGACTTCAGTCTCCAAGAGAAGCAAGAGACACAGGTTTTTCTGTGGAATCTCCCAGATGGCAGATGCAGCCAACCAACGCAGAGCTCTTCTGCCCTCGGATGCGGGTCGTGGCCCCTGCTCAGGCTCGAACTTCATTTGCTACTTGTGGTTATAAAACAGGCACCTAAAATGCGAGGCGTGGTAGCTGGTACCTGACACCACAGCCACCCACCCCCAAGCCCTGCTGTCCCACTGCCCTGGGCGGTTAAGTGGCCCAGAAGAGACCATTTTATTTTGTGGCTCATTCTCCTGACTTCCGGGGGCCTTTTGTCCACCTTCGTTGCTGGGTATTGGTGAGCAAGCTCTGACTGTCCTCTGTCTCCCGAGCCACCTGTGTATAGGTGACTTCCGCCCACCTAGGTCAGAGCCTTGGATAATGTTCCCTGTGAGCTGTGTGTCAGGTAAAGACCCGTAGGATTGACTTCCCCTTCACTTCTCTCTCCCTCCCCTCCTTTCTGGGTCAGCATCATGGTTAAGAGTGGGATCCCAAGAGTCCCACTCCGTGGGGCCTGGTCCCTGCTCTGTCGGTAGCAGCGAGGTCTCGAGCAGGTCACCTTTCTCCTTGTGCCTCGGTTTCCTTATCTGCAAACTGGAGGCAGTGCTTAGCTCAGCAAACGTCGTTACTTTTCTCTCGCTTTGCCAGGGCTGTGCAGGCGCCGGCGGCACAAAGAGAAACCACAGCGCTTGCCCTAAAGGGGCGTGACCTTGACCTAAGTTTGCACAACAGTCAGCAAAAAGCTGGCAACTCTGCGGCTGTGGAAGCCTTTCTCCTGTCAGGTGTTGAGGTTTTGAAATCGGAGTTCCCAGGTGCCTGGAAGGCTGGGGTCCCTGACTCCTTTGGGACACAGCTACAGGCTGCCCGCCGCCTTTTCTTCCTGCCAGAGACTCACGGTGAACTCAGTCTGGATTACTGAGCTAGAGAGAACCCCCTGGCTCTTCAGCCCTCTCCCTGTGGGCTGGCTTCCTTCTCCTCTGGTGGTTCACTTCAACCCAGGACCCACCTTCCAGATGAGAGGAAGATCCCGGGCAACTCTCCTGGGCAGAGACTCCCTCTTCCCTGCTTCCCAGCTTCCTATGGTCCAGGTTCAAGTGCCCTTCCCCCTGGAGGGTCCCAGTGGCCTTGTCCAGTCCATGGGCCTATGCCTGTGTCCTCGCTACCTCTGCTGAGCCATGACCTGGGGCATGGACCCCTGGGCTTACCGTGACCCCATTTATATGAAATGTCCAGAATAGACAAATCCACAGAAAGTAGAGTGTGGTCGCGGGGTGTATTAATCTACTCAGGCTGCCGTAACAAAGTACCACAGACCCGGGGGCTTAGACAATACAAGTGTATTTTCTCTCAGCTCTGGAGGCTGGAAGTCAGAGAGAAAAGTGTTGAAAGGGTTGGTTTCCCTCTGACGCCTCTTCATGGCCAGTAGGTGACCATCTTTTCCTGTGTCTGCACCTGGTCTTCCCTATGTGTCTGTGTCCTAATCTCTTCTCACGACACTGGTCACACTGGATTAGGGCCCACTCTAGTGGCCTCACTTTGCCTCTTTAAAGACGGTGTTTCTAAATCAGTCATGTTCTGAAGTACTGGGGACTAAGACTTCAACATAAGAAGCGGGGATAAAGGGGGTACAGTTCAGCCCGTAACACAGGAGGGTCAGGGAGTGACTGCTAATAAATTATGACACTTCTTTTTGGGGTGATGGAAATGCTCTGGAGTTAGTGAAGATCAATGCTAAAAACCGCTGTCCTATTGGTGCAAGAAGGAGCCTGGTTTGCAGATGGAGGAGAAAATGGGGTGCAACCAGCTGGCAGGTTGGCAGGGGTCCCGTTACCGAGGGCCCCCCAAACCCCAGCAACCCCCATATTTCGAGTCTCGGCTCCCCGTGTAAGACTTTGCTCTTCTCCACACTGTCCGGCCTGAAAACTTACTATTACAGAACCTTTCAAATCAGGATTGGAATTGGGACAGTTGGTTTGTTTGTTTACTTATTTATTTATCAATCCTCACTTGACATGTTTATTGATTTATTGATTTTAGAGAGGGAGGAAGGGAGGGGTAGAGAGAGGGAGAGAAACATCTGTGTGAGAGAGCAGCATCGATGGGTTGGTTGCCTCTGGTATGGGCCCTGACTGGAACCGAACCTGCAACCCAGGCATGTGCCCGGACCGGGAATTGAACCCACAACCTTTCGATTTATAGACAATGCTCCAACCAAGTGAGCCACACCGGCCAGGGTGGGACACTTTAAAAACTCCAAGGGCCGACTTCCTTCCCTGGTGGGCAGTTAGCCGTGGAGCAGACGCAGCTCAGGATGACCTCTCAACACATGGGGTGTTTCCTATGTGTTAGGCACTGTTCTAAGTCCTTGTCAACTAGTATGTCACTTAGCTCTTCTAACAATCCAGTGCAGCAGGTACCATTTCTCTCTTGCCCAAAGCCACGCTGCTCACACAGCTGATAAATGGCAGAGTCGGAATTCGAACCCTGGCAGCCTGGCTTCAGGGCCCATGCTATTACCTATGACTACGCTGTCTCATAACAACCCTAAGAGTTAGGGTTTATCAGCCTGTTGTCCAGATGACAACAGATTTTACAGATGAGGAAACTCAGACCCAGCAAACTAACCCAGGTCACACCATGGGTTAGGGTGTTGGTATGGGCAAGTGCATGTGGGTAAGTGGCCTTGGTGCCTGAGAAACCACAGGGACAAAGCCTGGGGGTGGGTGGGTCTGGCGGGGAGGCGGTGATTGGGGAGAGGCAGGGCTCAGGGTTGGGAACTGCCCTTGCCTCCCGCCGCCTGGGTGCCCAGGCTCAGCTCTGCTTCCCCCACCTCTCAGCCCACCCCCGGAGGCGGCTCCTTGGCAAGGCTGCGGGACAGCCTGCCCTGTCAGGAGGGTCAGGGCCAGTGTCAAGGGTGCCAAAGAGACATCCAAGGGGCTGCGCAGGGGCAGGGTGCCAGCATCCCTGGGAAGCCACCTCCTAGCTGGGGTGGGGTGCGGCAAAAGCCCTTGTGACCTTGCGGCTGACATTCCTCGGTGGCCACGTGGTCCCAACTGGCAGGGACAGCTGCAGACAGGGGCCGGACCAGCTTTGTTCCCAGGGTGGCACCGTTCTCCATCAGGCCCTACTCAGCTGCTGCCTGGTGCTGCTTTCCTTCCCGGGGCTCAGTGGGCAGCTAACACTGTGGGTCTCCCACCATGAGAGCCTAGAGGCAGCGAGCCACCAGGGTCTGTCCGTGTGGGGCGTGGGGCTCTGGGAGGATGGGACAGGACCAGACAAAGCAGCAGATCGAGAAGGGACTCCAGCTGTACCAGTCTAACCAGACAGAGAAGGCACTGCAGGTGTGGATGAAGGTGCTGGAGAAGAGCTCCGACCTCGTGGGGCGCTTCCGCGTGCTTGGCTGCCTGGTCACGGCCCACTCGGAGATGGGCCGCTACAAGGAGATGCTAAAGGTGGGAGTACCCTGCGGCTGGCGTGGGAGGGTGGGGCAGAGCTGGTTTTCTCCCAGGCTTCCTGGCCTCCCTCCCTTGTCCTGAGGCTTCCCTAGTCCCACAAGCTAGCAGCCGAGGACTGAGGTCCTGAACCCACATCCAACACCCTGGGTCTTAAATGCTGAGTCTTGGCATGGGATTTGGGCTTGTGGCCTTGAACTTCAGAGTTCAGGGGGTCTTGAAGCCAGAAGTCTGGATTTCAGACTTCCTGCTTGGGGCCCTGGGCCTGAGTCTGGGGGGCACTGGCTCCAGGTTTGAGGCTGGGGTGCGGGGGATGGGGACTGAAGATCTAGGCTGGGACAGGAAAGGTGAAAGCTCTGGGTCTGAGCTTGGGAGGTGGAGGCTCCAGAGCTGAAGCTTCCAGTCTACGGCGGGGAGCAGAGAATGCACCTGAGGCTGGCTGTGGAAGGTTGGGATCTAAGCTTCAGGGTTGGAGGCTCCAGTCCAAGGCTCAGGCTGATGGTCGCATGCCCACCACCCCTCTGGGCAGTTTGCCGTGGTGCAGATCGACACCGCTCGGGAGCTGGAGGATGCCAACTTCCTCCTGGAGAGCTACCTGAACCTGGCACGCAGCAACGAGAAGCTGTGTGAGTTTCACAAGACCATCTCCTACTGTAAGACCTGCCTCGGCCTGCCTGGCACCAGGGCGGGCGCCCAGCTCGGAGGTCAGGTCAGCCTGAGCATGGGCAATGCCTTCCTGGGCCTCAGCCTCTTCCAGAAGGCCCTGGAGAGCTTCGAGAAGGCCCTGCGCTATGCCCACAACAACGACGATGCCATGCTCGAGTGCCGCGTCTGCTGCAGCCTGGGCAGCTTCTATGCCCAGGTCAAGGTGTGTGCGGGCCCCAGGGGGAGGGCGATGGTGGGCTCGGGCTCCCCTTGCATTACCTCGTTTGTTCAGTCCTCCTGTTTAGGTAGGGACAAGGCGGACGAGAGTCCGAGAATCCGAGAGGGAAAACACTTACCCAGGGAGGTAAAGACTGAGTTAGGAATGACAGAGCCAGAATTCAAACCTGGACCTGCCTGACTCTCTGGGAAAGGGGAGGCTCCTGTCTGAGGACCGGCCATGAACCTGCTCTGCCACGCGCCTGCTGTGTGATCCTGGACACGGCACCTCTCCACTCTGAACTTTGGTAGGTGTATCTCTATGACGAGGAAGAGCAGGACCTACCGTACGGCATGGATTCATTCATCAAATAACTATTGAGCGTTTGCCATTTCCCAGGCACTTTGGGCCTGGGGTACCTCATTGAAAACAATAGCAAAGTCCCTGGCCTCAGGAAGCTTGCTCTCTGGCTGGAGGATAAGGATAAACACAATGAGTAACTCAATTACACAGCCTGCTAGAAAGTGCTTCTTAGGAGGAAGGAAAGCAGGGCACGGACAGGGGTGGTGCAGCAGCAACCGGAATGTCGGGAGGCCTCATAGAGGTGATGTTGGTGAATTGGAGATGAGAGGGTGAGCCATGCAGAAATCTGGGAAAAGGGTGGAAAAGAGGGAACGGCTAAGGCAAAGCTCTGCCCTGGTGGAGCTTACCTGCCACGCTCCTGGCAGGACGAGGACAGCAGGGTTGCAGCAGGCAGTGAGAGGGGGCAGGAGGTGGGGGTCGCAGGGTACGGGGGAGGGGAGAAGGCAGATCCTGAATGGGCCGATGGGGCTGGTGACCACAGGCTTCTGGTCCTGAGCCTTTGTTCTCTAGGCATCCAGGCTGCGCTTGGCCCATGGCAGGTGTTAATGCCTGGCATGCAGTGGATGCCTGATAAACCTGGGGGTGAGTGAGTGCATAGAAGGTTATGAAGCAGAGCTGGGTTGTGAGGAAGTGAGAGTCTCCCAGGATGACACTGAGGGTTTTGTTTTCAGCAACTAGACAGACAGGGAAGCCATTCAGTGAGCTGCAAGAGGATCGAAGAGAAATGGGGACGTTTTCAAGCCTTTTTTTATTGTGAAGAAAATGAACCATACAGGAAAGTCGAGAGAGTAATGTATAAATCTCTATATATCCACTTAGAATGAGCAATTATTCATATTTTGCCATATTTGATGTATATATTTTTCTATTTTCATTTAAAAATGTTTTCAATTACAGGTGAATTCAATATTATATTAGTTTCAGGTGTACAGCACACTGGTTAGACATTTATATACCTTATGCTGGGATCCACCTGGCACCATCCATAGTTATTGTAGTTATTGACTCTATTCCCTGTGCTGTGCTCTGCATCCCCGTGACTGTTCTGTAACCGCCAACTTATACTTCTTAATCCCTGCTTTGCAGATTTTTAACTGAAGTGTTGTGATATAAAATTACAGATATCATAATATTTTACCCCAAAGTAGTTTAGTATTGCATCTCTGAGGAAAAAAAAGGACATTTTCTTATATTTCTTTTCTTTTTTTTTTTAAAGATTTTATTTATTTATTTTTTAGAGAGGGGAAGGAAGGGAGAAAGAAAGGGAGAGAAACATCAATGTGTGCTTGCCTCTTGCGCACCCCCTACTGGGGACCTGGCCCACAACCCAGGCACGTGCCCTGACTGGGAACTGAACCTGCAACCCTTTGGTTCATAGGCCGGCGCTCAGTCCACTGAGCCACACCAGCCAGGGTTTATATTTCTTTTTTTTAAAGATTTTATTTATTTATTTTAGACAGCGGGGAAGGGAGGGAGAAAGAGAGGGAGAGAAATATCAATGTGTGGTTGCTTCTCGTGCACCCACTACTGGGGACCTGGCCTGGCCTCACAACCCAGGCATGTGCCCTGACTGTGAATTGAATACACTGAGCCACACCAGCCAGGGCTATATTTCTTATATAAGGACACTTTCTTATATAATCACAATTCTATTATTATACATACTGTAATGAACCACTTTATTTATGTGAAATTTCTGTTCTTGTCCTGAAAACATGCCTTGACCCTTGGCTTCTGTGACTTGGAGCATAAGCAGGAGTGGTACATTATGTCTCTTAAGTGTCTTTTGGTAGAAAGTTCCTACCCTCCCCTTTTATTTTTCCATCATTTATTGCAGGAGTCAGATTAACAGCCTTGTAGAATGTTCCACCTTATTGTCTCATTGCTTCCTCAAGGAGTACTGTAGTAATTGTTCTTTATCTCTTTTCCTCCCTGTGACCTGGAATTTAAATAATGACTTGGCTAGGCCCTGGCCGGGTAGCTCAGTTGGTTGGAGCGTGGTCCCAAAACACCAGGGTTGTGAATTCCATTCCCAGTCAGGGCACATGCAGGGACCAACCGGTGAGTGGTGGATAGGTGGAACAACACATTGATGTCTCTCTCTCTCTCACAGATCAATAAAAATACACACATACATAATGACTTGGTTAGACTGAGGTGACACATTCTTGGGAAGGATGCTCCATGAGCAATGCTGTGATCTTCATGTCACATCACGTCGGGTGTTGAGGGAGCAACGAACTACCTGACCTCTCCGTTTTAGGGTTCAGCTTTTCCTTTCATGACCAGCAGGTTGACTTGTAGGGTGACGCCAGCACCCCGGGAACGTACTGTTCTGCAGTGACACCATGACATTTGCTGTAATGGTTTTAGCGTCCACTGATGTTTGCTGCCCGGATCGATTCATTCACTTGAACTCTAATAAAATGGCCATTTCCAGGTTCTCTCATTCCTGCTATAGTTATTAGCTGGGATTTTTTATGCGGAAGAGCTTGCCCTCGTCTGTCGGGCTAGTTGGTTACTTTGAAATACAGTCCCTAAAGGAAAGGCCAAGATACCATTAAGTATTTCTTCCTTTTCCTTAGTCACCGCTTTCAGAATAAGTGGGTGGTCACACTTAACTGATTTGCTTCCTCCTTTTGGAGTATTACTGTGAAGTCATGGATTTTCTTTACAGTCAGCATCCTTCAGTCAGCTGCAGTCATTGTTCTTTTTGCTGTTCCTGTTCTCTAACTTCGGTCAGCGGAAGCCCCTCCAGTCCGGCTCCAGTGCCCTTCGACGAGATCCATTTCATCATGGAAAGGGTTCTGTTTTCTGGCACAGTAAAGTGTCCCGGGCTCATTGTCTATCTTCCTTGCCTCAGACCTGGAATCAGCCATGTCCTCGGGTTCTCTTTAGTAGGAAATGGTGTTTAAAGGCAAACTGTGGGCTCTCAGCACGCCCCTTGCTGCTGGGTTATCCTTGCTCCTAAATCTTTTCAGTTGTCAGGATGTTCAGTGGTGATGTTTCCGATGCAAATCTAAGTTCCAGGATTCTACTTATTTTAAACTTGATTCTCTTTTCCCTTAGACTGAGAATCTTGGTTTCTAACAACACAAATATTTTATCCTACAAAACCCATAAAATAGTTTCAAAAGATAATACCAATATTACTAAAAAAAGTGACTGAAGGAAGTTTAAGATTCCTTTGCTGGTTTTTGGCTTTATAATACATCCCACTGTGGAGGAACTGTCCAAGTATATGTTCTGCGTTCCTTTGAAATAACTTCTTTTCTTTTTTTTTTGTTTTGTTTTGTTGGACTGTGAGGAGACATTTATCAAAGCTGCAGACAGTGGAACAAGGAAGGGCTGAGTATAGAAGAAGCAACAGGAGAGCCCATGGGCTGCCTTAGCTCATTGGGAAGTCAGAGAAAAGGGGGCTTTGGGGACAGGTTCAGGGGATTAGCCTGGGACAAGCTGCCAGCTGCCCATTGTCCTAGAGTTTAGGAGACACATGCCTGTGAAGAAAGGAGGGTAGGGGTGGGGGGAGAAGAAAGGAAAGGGAAGGAAATCTCAAATAAAATTTTTTCTATGGGGTTAATATAGTATTAATATAGTGCAATATACCATGTTATGATGGAATATAGTATATTGTATTTATGTAACATTAATATAGTATAACAATTCTATTATAATATATAATTATAATTACAATATAATAATACGCAGTTAGTGATTTATTTCTATTTTCTATTTTTAGAGTTTTTAAAAATTAAATTTATTTTTTATTTTTAAAGATTTTATTTACTTTATTATTTAGAGAGAGGAAGGGAGAGGGGAAGAGAGGGAGAGAAACATCAATGTGTGGTTGCCTCTCACATGCCCCCCCACTGGGGACCTGGCCTGCAACCCAGGCATGTGCCCTAGACTGGGAATCAAACCGGTGACCTTTTGATTTGCAGGCTGGCACTCAACCACTGAGCCACAGTGGCCAGGGCTAAATGTATTTTTTTTTTTAACTATAGAATATTTACATGGCTTCAAATTAAAAAGCACATAACAAAATTTATAAAGAACAGGTTTCTGTTGGGGTGATTGAGAATTCTCTTTTGGTCATATTAACTGAAAGGTGCCGGTTAGATATTCGGGGAAGGAGCAAATAGGTTTTTACATGAAAGATCTGAACCTGATCTGTAGCCAAAGGAGATGTGAGGTCAGAAAAGACTGTTGGATTTTGATTTTTGTGTTCCTATCTTAAATGAGCTGAGACCTGCTGATGGTGTTTGTCCCAGAGCCCCAGGAGGGACTCACACTGGACAGGCGTGAGGAGCCCTCCTCCTCAGTAGCAGGAGGGAAGCAGAGGAGGGGTCTGGCGGGTGGATTTGATGGATAGGCTGCTGAACGGAGCTTCTCTCTGCTTTTCTTGTTTTCCCCGTGGAGTGTGAGGCTAGGTCGTCGGCTCAGAAGGGGCAAGTAGAAAGGCCGTTTGGAGGTTTGGGGAGAAAGGATGAGAGAATGATTTCATTGCCTCAGTGAGTCCGTCCCAATGTTCTTTTGAGCTGTGGCAATCAGTCACAGAGCCTTCAGGGAGCAGCTGCTGTGCCTCCTGGAGGCAGCCTCAAGTGGGGTGGGGGTGGGGCTCTGGTCTCCCCAACCCCCACCTTTCCGTGTGTCTCTGAAGCTGACAGGCCTAGGTGGGACTAGGTGAGCAGGGAAGCCAGCTGTATGTTCTTGCCTTTTCATTCATTCATTCAACAATATTTATTGTGTATCTACTAAGTGCCAAGACCTGAGCAGTGGGTTGCTATCCAACATCAGCACACCAGGTGAAAATCCCTGTGTTCGTGCAGCCCACGCCTTTGCTCTGGATGTTCCCTCTGCCTGGATCACTCTTTCCCTGGACTCCAGAAAGGACGAGTCAACAGCCAGTGGGGTCTCGGGGCCCCTGGCTGCCAGAGAGCCAGGGCCTACAGCCCTCAACCTCAGAGCAGCTCCCGACACTCAGCATGCCCCCCCCCCCATCCCCCTCACTGTGTTCCTGCAGGACTACGAGAAAGCCCTGTTCTTCCCCTGCAAGGCCGCAGAGCTCGTCAATGACTATGGCAAAGGCTGGAGCCTCAAGTACCGGGCCATGAGCCAGTACCACATGGCTGTGGCATATCGCCTACTGGGCCACCTGGGCAGTGCCATGGACTGTTGTGAGGTGGGGCAGCAGGGCAGGGGGCAGGTGGTGCTGTGAGCCAGGGTCTGGGGCCCAGAGCAGGTGGGCCTCCTCCTTCCAGATCAGCCCCAAGTCTTGCCCCTTGTCCAGCCTTTCTATAGTTGAGCCCCTGAACAATGCATGTTTCCCCCGGCCCCAAACCTCACTCCCTTCCAATCTGTTCTCAGGGGTGTGGACTTCTCTCTGCCCCTCCCTGCCACACATCCTCTGTGGGACACTTTAAGTAGGAAGAGAGCTAGTCTCTGAAGTTCCACTGACCTGGGTTCACATCCTAGCTTCGCCCCTTACTAGCCAGGTGGCTCTGATGGAGTCATTTCCTTCCTCTGAGCCTCAGTTTCCACTTTGTTGGGTGCTATGAGACCCCTCTGGTTCGGTGTGTGGGGCCTGAGAACCAGGATTGGTGTACTGGGCTCTGAGGAAGTTGGTGATCCCTGGGCTGCCAGTCAGAGGAGGCCCCTGGGTGAGGGGGCCCCAGTGGTGGGGGCCGATGGGCAGGCCTGGATGACAGGCCTCCCTCACAGGAGTCTATGAAGATTGCACTGCAGCATGGCGACCGGCCACTACAGGCGCTCTGCCTGCTCTGCTTTGCTGACATCCACCGGAGCCGTGGGGACCTGGAGGTGAGGTCACCAGGAAGCAGGGGTTGGGGGTGCAGGCCTGGCCCAGCCTGACCCCACCCTCACTGGCTGTGCAGACAGCCTTCCCCAGGTACGACTCCGCCATGAGCATCATGACCGAGATCGGAAACCGCCTGGGCCAGGTGCAGGTGCTGCTGGGTGTGGCCAAGTGCTGGGTGGCCAGGAAGGCACTAGACAAGGTGAGATTGGGTCTGGTCCTGCAGCCCCCAGCACTCCCAGCCAACACTCTGTGTGTCTGGTGCCTGGCAGGACTCTTCCAGACACTTTTGTGTCAGCCTCGCCCCAGGCCCAGCGTCCCGAGTCAGCTTCCAGGCTCAGAGGAGGCCCAGGCGTTGCCCAGTCACATGGCTAGTGAAGGACCAGAGCTGGGGTTTGAACTCGGGATGCTTTAACTGCTCCCATGATTTCACAGCACCCCGCAAGACAGACACATTTTTCCCCTTCTGTATCTGAGTAAACCGAGGCAGGAGTAACTTGCCCACATAGCTCTTGCCACAGCATCCTAGTCTCTTGCTGCTGCCTTTGCACCCAGGACAGCTGCCTGCCCATGTTGCCCTCCCCGTGCCTGCCCGCCGCCCCTTCCTTTCCCACAAGCCAAGGCCTCTGTCAGACAGCTCTGTCCGCAGCCCTGGCCTGTGCTTATCTTCCAGGCCCTGGATGTCATTGAGAGAGCCCAGGACCTGGCCGAGGAGGTGGGAAACAAGGTCAGACCTGATTCCGTCTCCTGGGTCTGGAGTCAAGAGCCCAAGGTGGGACCTTGGGTGGGTGGAAAGGGCCCCTTGAGTCCACTCATGCCCTGAGCGCTTCCTGATCTCTACGAGTTGCCCCAGCCCCAGCTGTTTCCCTCCAGAGTGCTTCAAAGGGCTGGGCAAGAATTCCATAGCTCGGAGGATATTGGAAGTCCTCAGGGCCTTATTTTTTTTTTTTTAAGATTTTATTTATTTATTTTTAGAGAGAAGGGAAGGGAGGGAGAAAGAGAGGGAGAGAAACACCAGTGTAAGAGAAACATCGATTGGTTGCCTCTTGTACGCACCCCAACCTGGGACTGAGCCTGCAATCCAGGCATGTGCCCTGACCCGAAATCAAACCAGCGACCTTTCGCTTTGAGGGACAACACGCAAGCAACTGAGCTGCACCAGTGAGGGCCTCAGAACTTTCTTGATGGTCATTAAAACTTCTAACAGTGGCCTCCATTCACCGAGACGTGCGCACCACAGAGCTCTTGTAGGCACTGCTCCCAGTCCTCACTGTCTCCCTGCAAGGTGGGCGGAGCGGGCCCCATTGTACAGATGAGAAATCGAGGATCAGAGGGGGTTGCTTAAGGGCCCACTGCCTGGTAACTGGCCTGTCTTAATTCTGAAGATATATGGCCTCTCCAAATTTAATAATTGTCTCCAAACCTTTAAGTATTGAAAATAGGCTCAGTGTTTCTCAAAGTCTTCTGGAAGATGTACATTTCTCTGGGATCGGGTAATAGTCCAACTAAAATGCCAACTAAATATGCCTCTGGCTTGGTTATAGCCACTTGGGTTTACCCAAGAATCTAGGGCTGATCAGAAATGCTAACGAGCTGTTTTGCTTTTAAAGATTTTATTTATATATCTTTAGCGAGAGAGGAAGGGAAGGAGAGAAACATCAGTGTGTGGTTGCCTCTTGCACACCCTCTACTAGGGACTGGCCCGCCCAGGCATTGCTTTCAGTGGGAATTGAACCAAAGGATCGCAGGCCATCATTCAATCCACTGAGCCATACCAGATGGGGTTAACCCTTTTGGTACGAGCGCTCTTTCTGCCGTGACACTCCCGCTGTACGAGGTGCCGCGCCGAAAACGCGCACATAGCACATGGTCAGTCCTCCTTTGTGTGAAGACTTTCCTAACCTTATATAAGATCTATGCTTAATAAAACAATGCTTTTTCCCAAGTGTTGTTTGTAACTTTAATATTAAGAGATAGTTATATAAAATTCTATCAATTATATAAGTAAAATTTATAAAAATTATGTACAGATGGATGCCGGATATATCCGGCACCCGTACCGAAAGGGTGCTAGTAAGCTGTTAACAGTTAACTAATGAAAACAGAAAACAATTATGGAGTCAATGCAGCAGGTTTGGTCAATAAAACCATTAAAAAACATGGGGTCCCCAGCTGGCTCTAGGGATGAAGACCACTGACCTCAGCACCCCCTCATTCTGCATGAGGGGACAGCAAGGCCCAAAGAGGGCAGGATGTTTTTCTTAGATCCATCAGCCAGACAGGAATGTGCACAAGACTGGACCCTGTATGACCTGACTGCCTGGTGACCCCTTAGGGAGGGAAGCAGGACAGCTGCTCACCAGCACTGACTTGGTCTTGTCCCCTCTGCCCGATCTCCCGTCCCCACTGGCCCAGCTGAGCCAGCTGAAGCTGCACTGTCTGAGCGAGAACATCTACCGCAGCAAGGGGCTGCAGCGGGAGCTGCGCGCCCACGTGGTGCGCTTCCACGAGTGCGTGGAGGAGACCGAGCTCTACTGTGGCCTGTGCGGGGAGTCCATCGGCGAGAGGAACAACCGGCTGCAGGCCCTGCCCTGCTCCCACATCTTCCACCTCCGGTGAGGGTTCCTGCGGCCGGGGCAGGGGCATGTGGACCTCTTCGGGGGCTCTAGAGCCTAATCACAATAGTAACACTAACAGCAGACACTTACAGAGTGATTTCTGCGACCCAAGTGTTCCTCAAAGCTTCCCGTATTTTGACTCATTGAATCCTCCCAGTGGCCCTGCAAAGTGGCCTTGATTACCGTCATTCTCCCCAAAGAGAATTCGGAGAGGCCCTTGAAAGGTCATGGCATTCAGACACCTGGAAGTGCACCCCTTCTTGTCCAGTGCAATGGGCAAGCAGGGTCACAGGCAGGGGCCTGGGGCCATCTCCTTCCCTTTGCACCTCCCATACTCCTGCAGAGGGAAGGGTAGGAGAGAGAGGCCCTGGCCCAGGATAGAAGGACAGGCTCAGTGAGTGGACACAGCCCTTTGTCTCCCAAGGTGCCTGCAGAACAACGGGACACGGAACTGCCCCAACTGCCGCCGCTCATCCATGAAGCCTGGCTTTGTGTGACTTTGTCAGCAGCATGGGCTTCCGCCTTCACCTGTCCTGCTCCTGCTCCACCATCACACTGGAGACCCCTGACCGGCCATGTCTAAGATGTCTCTTTACTCCTGGGAAAGCCATCAGGGCCTCCTCAAGCCTCCGCCAGGGCCTGGGGCCTGCCCACTGCTGCTCTTCAAGGCCCTGTTCTCCTCACCTCTTTGTACTTTGCTCTTTATAGAAAAATAAACCGTTTGTACGTGGTCCCGGTGATCCTGACTTTCCCTGCCCAAGGTCCGAGGGGGTGGGGGACGGTAGGGGTGAGGCTCCCCATGTGAGCTTCCTCAGACACAAGCATCCCTCTGCACACATGTGTGAGTGCCTCCAGCTGCCCTTCCACACTCTTGGGATGCCAGTGAGCCAGAGACAAAGATCCCTGTGGGGAGGAGCTTCGGACATGCAGGGGTGGGTAGGAGGATGTGCCCAACAGAAACATAATAATCAAGCAACATAGAAAGTCTGTTAGAAAGATGTTACAGATTGAGTTGTGTCTCCCAAAGTTTAAGTGCTGAAGCCCTAACCCTGCCCCACCATGACTGTATGAAAAGATAAGCCCTTTAAGATGGAAATTAAGGTTCAATGAGGTCATAAGGGTGGGGCCCTAATCCATTAGATGAGTGCCCTTATAAGGAGAGGAGGAGAAGCCAAGAGCTTTTGCTGTCTCCCCATGACACACAGAGGAAAGAAAGATCGTGTGGGGACACAGGAAGAGGGCAGCTGTCTGCAAGCCAGGAAGAGAGCCTTCACCGGAAACCGAATTTTCCAGCACTTGGATCTCGGACTTTCTAACCACCAGAACCATGAGGAAATAAGTTTCTGTTGTTTAAGCCCACTCAGTCTCTCGTGTTTTGTTATCGCAAAAGTAATGGCAAAAACAAGTGGACTGTTACAACAGTGATGAGTGATTTGGGACAATGAAGAATTGAACAGTGTTCCTCTCCCTCATCTTCATCCCTTCCCTTCTCCTCAGTCCTAACACCATTAGGTGGGACAGAGCAAGACAGGCATCCTTGGGGAGGGTGGCTTGGTGTGTAGGGTTGGGACCCAAGCAGTCCACAAGGGAAGCTCCAGTGTGGGAAGGGCCTGCCTGGAGAGAGAAGGGTGGCTGCATATATGAATGCCTCATCTTGGAGTGTCAGAGCCCAAGCAGGGTGAGAAAGGAGCTCAGAGGGCAAAGCCTGGTGCTGGGTATTGAAGCCAAGCAAGGTGAGGAGCACTCCATGCAGATGGATGGTCAGGAGTGGAGCCTGGGAAGGGCATCTCCACACAGGGCAGCCTGGTGTGGTATGTCAGAGCCAGAGCAGGGTGGTGAGGACACCCTAGAGGGGAAAGGCCTCGCATGGGGAACCGGAGCCTGTGCAAAGTAACGAGGGCTTCCACTCAGTGGTTGTGGGTGGGGTGCTGCCGAGCGCAGAGCACCAAGTTGGGTATGGAGGGGCAGCCTGTCATGAGTCTTTAGGGCCTAAGCAAGGTAAGGAGGCAGCCAAGTTAAGAGAGGTCAGGTGTGAGGTGTCAGAGCGTGAGTAGGATGAATAGGATCTGCGCGTGGGGCATCTGAACCAAGAGAGCGTGGACAGAAATCTGGGCGTGGAATGAAGTGGCAATGAGAAATTGGTTACATAGAGGGGATTGGTCACATAGGTAAATACACTCAGGGTAGTGGGAGCCAGGTCGCTATTGAAAAACATCATAAATAAGAAAAGGGAAAAAAAACAGAACTGGAATTGTAGGAATCAATGTGAACTCATGGATTTCAAAATATATAGCTAAAGAAAGAAATAAGCACAGGTTGGGGTAAAAGTAGGTTTGCCATTGTGAGTGCTCAAAACACAGAGTTTATTCTTTTTTAAAAAAAGATTTTATTTATGTATTCATAATTTTTTATTGATTTATTTTAAAAAATATTTTATTCATTTTCAGAGAGAGGGGAAGGGAGAGAGAAAGAGAGGGAGAGAAACATCAATGTGTGAGAGAAACATCGATCAGTTGCCTCTCGCACACCCTCAACCAGGTACCTGGCCCACACCCCAGACATGTGCCCTGACCAGGAACCGAACCAGCAACCTTTCAGTTTGTGGAAGGACTCCTAAACCATTGGGCCATACCATTCAGGGCTACAGAGTTTATTCTTGTATTATTATTTATTAATTGTATTTTCCATATGAACAACCGTAAACCTGCTTTTGCCCAACTCTGTATAGTTATGCTTGCGTGTGCATGTGTGTATTGCCTGGGAGCAGTGACTTGCCAATAGCAAAGAGCATATCTAGCACCCAGATCTTGGCTTCTAAATACCATGTTCCACTGAAAGGAATCAAGGTTCTTGAGGGGAAATGGAGGGTTCTAGGCCTGGACCAGGGAAAGTACAAGATGAGCCTGGAATATCTTGGGTCAGACAGCAAAGAACGTTGAAAGAATGATGAGGCTAATTCAAAAGGACACAGGGGCCAGTTTGAATAGGCTCCCATTGGCCCATTAATAATGATTCTCTTAGCTCGGGCTGCCATAACACAATCCCATAGACTGGGTGGCTTAACCAAGTGAAATTTATTTTCTCAGAGTGCTGGACACTGGAAGTGCAAGATCAAGGTGCCAGTGGGCTGGTGTCTGGTGAGGGCTCTCTCCTTGGGTTACAGATGGCCACCTTCTCATTGTCCTCACATGGCCTTTCTCTGTGCTTGTGAGTAGAGAGAGAGATCTTTCTTCCTCTTCTTATAAGGCCACTAATGCCATTGTGAGGGTCCCGTCCTCATTCCAGTCTAACCCTTAATTGTGCCTTCTGAAAGTCCTATCTCCAAATACCATCCCATTGGGGGTTAGGGCTTCAACATATGAATGTGAGGGGACCCAACATTCAGTCCATAACAATGATACTAACAGATTTTATTGGATAAAGCAAGAATCCAAACTTACATAAATAAATACATGACTAAATTAAAAATCTGATGAAGAATGGAATATTTACAGAGCTTCAAAATACTTTCCCACAAAGTACTTATTAATTTCAAGGGCAAAAAAGAGTGACTTCCCAGTGGAGAAGGTTGGCAGACACCAGATTAGTCAAGCGGGAAAGGTTAACATCTCCAGGGAGGGAACAATATGAAAGCAGGTGGTACCTGAACTAACGCAGTGAGAGACTCAGCACCTCCTCTGTGATGCTCCTGCCAGGGACGAAACACCTGGATGTAAAGTCATGAGGAACACCACATAAATACAAATTTAGAAATAGTCTACAAAGTAACTGTAATCTCCAAAAATGTCAAGGTCATGAAGCCAAAGAAAGACTGAGAAACTATGACAGATTACAGGAGACTTAAGCACTACAGCTAAATACTATGCTAGATTCTGGGCTTGATTCTGGACTAGATCTGTTTGCTGTAAATGACATTATTGGGCCAGTTGATGAAACCTGAATGAAGACCCCCTGATATTAAAGGTGGTGTTGTGGTTAAGTAGGCAAATGACCTCGCTTGTAGGAAATTCCCACCGAAGTGTTAAAGGTGATGTGGTAGATGTGGTAGCTGGTCCGCGATTTACTCTCAGTTGATACAAGGGGAAGAGTTATTTGTATTATGTTCCAACTTTTCTTTAAGTTTGATTTTTTTTTTCAAAATAAATATATGTAGTTTAAAAAAAGAGTAGAGTGTAGTAAGGGGATGAGGAGTGTGGGGAAGGGCTGGGGCTCTAAGGACGGGTGAGCCTGGGTGAGAAGGTGGCATCTGAGCCAAGACTTGAAGGAGGTGAAGGGGTGAACCAAGCAAATACCCTGGACAGTGTTCCAGGGAAAGGGAACAGGGATCTAGAAAGGAGCTGGCCCAGCCTGGTCCTGGAGCAGCCAGGAGGCCTGTGAGTGTGAGTAGGGTGCAAGGGAGGTGGGGTTGAGGTCCTGGAGGAAGTCGTGAGAGAGTGAGGGCACCTGGGAACCTGGGGGCCCTTGTAAGGACTCTTACTCAGAGTGAGACAGGTAGCTTCTGCAGGGTTTTGAGCAGAGGGGTGACCTGACCTCACTGGGCTTTAAAAGAATTCCTTTGGGTACTTTGTTGAGAACTGACTTCACCAGATCCTGGCTTGGATGCTTCAAACATGTCCTGAAAGACCAGAAGAGGACTGTTCTAGACTAAAGGAGGCCACCGAGATACAGCAATGGAATGTTATGCAATCCTTGATTTGGTACTGAATTTTTTTAAAGGCTCTAAGTGATGTTTTCAGGATAATCAAAGAAATTTTAATATGGGCTGTATACAGATATCAAGGAGGGTGGTCTCGATAAACTGAGTAGGAGTCTTGCTAAAACTGGGCTAGGCAGACTGAGGACAGCACCCAAGGACCAGACCTGGTGGAAAAAGAGGGCGCAGAGAAGCCTGTCTAAAGTTCGGTCGAGGAGAGACTGCCACCAGCGATCACAGGCTGAGGCTTAAGCACTACAACTAAACATATTCCCTTTTGTTGCGGTGACCGGTAGGCTCCAGAACAGGACCCACCTGCCCTGGGACCAACACGGAGAGGACAGCTCCTTCCCTACCTGGACTTCTTGACCCCTGTCAGGCCACATTGGAAAGTGTGAAGTTGGGGTCAGCTGCCCCAGGGCTGACACTGACTCACTGAACAACCCTAGACAAGTCACTTAACCCGTCTGGCCCTCCACATCCTTATCTAACACCGAGAATGGTAATTCATCCTGTTCACAGGGCGGGGCTGTTGAGAGAATGGAATACTTGCTGTTATATTCAAGGTGCCTTGTCAGCCTAAACAAGCCACTGCCAAAGAAAAATGCCTGCAGCTGCACTCCAGGAAAAACACCGGACACATTTCCACCAAGTGTAGGGGGTGTCTGTGATGGTTTGACTTAAAATATAAGCTACTTGGCCTACACGAAGTTCATTTTAGAGGGTCCTGGGCCTCGCCTCAGAGTGATAAGCAGAGACCCTCCAGAGCAGAGGACACAGGTGCAACAAATGAGTCTCAGATGATCCAAAGAGATCTGTCCTACTCAGATGAGAAGAAATGATTACAGACGTGATGTTTAGTGTTTGTTTTTTAAAAATTACTTTATTGTTCAACTAGTGTTTTCTTTTTTCTTTTTAATTTTTAGTTGTAGAGTCTGCCGGTTGAGCTCTTCCCACGTGGATAGAGTTGTTAACACCTGCTCCGAAGTTAGCGGTAGCAGTGATCTCTCTTCCAAACTGGTTAAGAATTTTCTCAGGTAACCCTGGGTGGCCAGCTTGTAAAAATGCTGCCTGAGATGTCATGACCTCCCCCCACTTTACACACGGCTGGCGTATGTTGTTTATGGTTTACATAGCCAGAGCCATTGTGTGAATCCCCTAATTCCTAAATGGATCAGACTCTAAGGTTGAATCCACTCCGAAGGCGCCCTTTTAGTATGGGCCAAACTAAGACTACATTTCCCAAGGGCCTTTGCGGCTCTTGCCCTTTCTCCCGTTAGGGTTTGTCTCTAGGCCCCGCCCACTTCGCGCGCCGGCCAATAGCACAGCATAAACAGGACGAGGGCGGGAACGTTTCTGGAGACTGGGCGCTGAGTCCTGTGGCCCGTGCGTCATCTGTTGAATTGGAGAAGCAGATTCGCTGGAGCAGCGCGGCCGAAGCTAAATCGGCTAGAGTCAGGAATTGAAAGAGGTCTGCTACTAGTCAAGAGCTGGTGTTAAGAAATATAGTACCAATTTTATACCACGGCTCCTTCCCAGTCCGGTCTTCGACCTTTTCCTCGGGAAATGAATCTGCTGCCGGAACTCGAGAGTTCAGTGACTCGGCAGGAGAAGATGGCGACCGTCTGGGATGAAGCTGAGGTGTGCGCTGGGAGAGGTGGGGGTCCTAGAGCCGAGGCCGGAAGGGAGACCATGGCGGGAGGGGAGATTTGGCCCGGTCTTAGAGCTGAGGCCGCTTTGGATATGGGCAGGGACCCCGAATCCTTCATTCTAGTCTTTTGGGCGGGGAAACTGAGGCTGTGAGTGGGCTTGGAGAAAGAGGATACTTACCCTCTGTTAAAAAAAAATATTTTTTTAACAGCAAGATGGAATCGGGGAGGAGGTGCTCAAGATGTCCACAGAAGAGATTATCCAGCGCACACGGCTACTGGACAGTGAAATCAAGGTGGGCAGACAGGGCAGGCCAGGGGCATCCCAGCTGCCTCCCTAGGGGGGCCATGGGGACCATGGTTTCCTCCTTGGACCAGAAGAAGACAAGAGAAACCTAAGCCTTGAGAGGGACCAGAAGCGGGACAGGGTGCTCAGAGACCAGGCCTGAGAGTAGGAATCATCAGACTGTCTTTCCTAAGGAGGTCTTTAGTCCTCTAGAAAATCTTTCTTTTAGGAACTCTTCGTTTTACAGATGAGGAAACTGAGGCTCAGAAAGTTCTTATATTCAAGTACCCAGTCCTTAATAAAAGGCGGAAACTAGAACCTCTATTTGACCCAAAGGCCTGCTGGTGTCCCTCTACTCCAGCTACTTCCCCAGGAGGTCTCCAGACCGGCCCCCTGTTTTGACTTCTGTGGGATGTGGACAGAGCCAGGCCAGCAAGCAGAGAGCCTGAGGGCGGGGTGAGCAGTGAGCAGATGTGGGAGGTCCCTTCTGAAAGGCCCTGGGGGTAACCCGAGCTGAGGCTGAACGCTTGCTTCCGCTCATCTTCGTCTCAGATTATGAAGAGTGAAGTGTTGCGAGTTACCCATGAACTCCAGGCCATGAAGGACAAGATCAAAGAGAACAGCGAGAAAATCAAAGTGAACAAGACCCTGCCCTACCTTGTCTCCAACGTCATCGAGGTGTGTGTGTGCGTGGAGGGGTTCGCGGGGCCTGGAGGTGGCTCGTGATGGGCCGTTGGGGAAAGAGTGGACGAAGTTTTGAGGCCCAGATTGCATATTGGGGTACTCCTATGAGGACTCCCTTCCTAGTATACATTTCTGGGGGGATGTGTAGGGCCGGAAGAGGTCTCAGAAGGTTCCCGTGTTTTTTTCTGCTGGTGGTTTTTCCTCGGGTAGATGAGTCCTGTGTAGAGAAGCATCACCGAAACAGAAATCTTAGCAGTACCGCAATTTGTCAGCTGCACTCGCTGAGCTCAGGGCTAGTCTGCGGAATGAGGCAGGGATGGTCAGCCCTGTGAGTGCTGGGAATGTCTCAGCCCAGGAAGCACCTGGCTCTGGGGAGTTCAGTGGGCCGAGCGGGACCTCTTCGGCTAAGCTTTTTCCCTTTCCAGCTTTTGGATGTTGATCCCAATGACCAAGAGGAGGATGGTGCCAACATTGACCTGGACTCCCAGAGGAAGGGCAAGTGTGCAGTGATCAAAACCTCTACACGACAGGTGAGGCTGCTCAGCTGAAGGAGAACTGAGAAGGGTGAGGGGTGGGTGCGGGAAAGGACTAGGGAGCCTTACTCAGGGCTGTAACTGAGCTGTTTCTGGACTCGCCTACAGACATACTTCCTGCCTGTGATTGGGTTGGTGGATGCTGAAAAACTGAAGCCAGGAGACCTGGTGGTGAGTGGTGTCCCTGAGACCAGGGAGAACTCTTCTGGTGAAGTTCCTCCCACTGACCAGCTGAGCCTGGCCCCAGGCCTAGGTCACTGTTGGCCCTGAATCTCAGCAGAGCAGCCCGGGGAGTCAGATGCTGTCGACTTGCTCTTTGCTGTGTTGCCTGGTTCCATGTCATTCATTCTCTTCACCCTACACATACCCGTCACCCAGCCATTTAGTTCGGCCTTGAGCTGGGACAAATCTGAAGGCTTTGTCTGTGTCCCCAGGGTGTGAACAAAGACTCCTATCTGATCCTGGAGACTCTACCCACAGAGTACGACTCACGGGTGAAGGCCATGGAGGTGGACGAGAGGCCCACAGAGCAATACAGTGACATCGGGGGCTTGGACAAGCAGATTCAGGAGGTGAGGGTGGTGTGGCAGCCACTAGCAGCCTCGCCAGCCTGTGTGTTTCTCTGCTTCATTGACCAGGGCACTTCCCCCTAGTCTGCCTCTAATCCTCATAGCATCCTAAGGAGACAGGAAGGATGCCATGTGTCAGTTTAGGAGACTGAGATCCAGGAGATTGAATGACTTGCTTAGGGTCCTAGAAAGTTAAGGCCAGCCAGAGCCAGGACTGGAACTCGGGCTCAGTGTGTTTCCACCATACCCTGCCGTTCCTGGAGAGACCGTCGTCAGCCTTGGTGGGAGTGAGCATTTTGCGATCTCTTGATATGGGGGAAGGAGGAGGCAGTGTCCTTGAACTGGAATAGGGTTCCAGATTGGGGTTGAAACCATTAAACGTTGGGCTGTAGGGGCCGTCAGGGCTTCACTCTCCTTACTCGGGACTTCTTCCTGGCAGCTGGTGGAGGCCATCGTCCTTCCAATGAACCACAAGGAGAAGTTTGAGAACTTGGGCATCCAGCCTCCAAAGGGTGTGTTGATGTATGGGCCCCCAGGTACGGGGAAGACCCTGCTGGCCCGGGCCTGTGCTGCACAGACCAAGGTGAGCACTTGGGAATGGTAAAGAGGAACCAGGCAGAGCTGAGCACTACAGGCCCAAAGCAACCTCTCGTGGTGCCTTTGGCTTGATTCCATTAACCCCCACTCCCACCACACCCAGGCCACCTTCCTGAAGCTGGCTGGCCCCCAGCTGGTGCAGATGTTCATTGGAGATGGTGCCAAGCTGGTCCGGGATGCCTTCGCCCTGGCCAAGGAGAAAGCTCCATCCATCATCTTCATTGATGAACTGGATGCCATCGGCACCAAGCGGTAAGGGGTGCTGAGTGCCACCAAGGGGATTGTTCTAAATCCTACTATCCCACCCGGTCCCCTTTCCTGGGATGCTCCAGCTCTACTTTTGTTGTTCTACTTCCTAAATTCTCTTGTGACTAGTCTGTCTGCTTCTTATCCTTTCCCCTGACCATCCATTCTCCTCAGAGCTGGCAGCATGTTTCCTACTAAACCTGGTCACATCACTCACACAGCCCCTTACAAAAATGGATCCTACCTACCTCAGACCCTTCCTGTGCTTTCCCCATTGCTCTTTGGGGTAAATGCTTGGGCTTGCCTGGCCTGCAAGGCCTCCTCTGTGGCTCTCCCTGCTTCCTTCCCACCTCATGCTATTTCTGCCCCCACCTTCCCTTCCATCTGGACTCTCCAGAGTGTCCCCTTGGGGGCTTGCAGGCCCACTCGGCTTTGCCATGGAAGAGATTTTGCACCTGTTGTTTCCTTTCTGGAATGTGCTTTTCCTGTTTCCCTCTTCTCCAGTGATTGGTTGCCCAGCTGATGTGTTTTCAGCCTTCAGATCTCAGCTGAGTGACACTTCCTCAGGGACACCTGCCTGGGCCCCTGTTAATGCTCCAATCTGGGCTGGATTGCTGTGTTTCTAAGCTTAGCTCAGTTTGCAGTGGCACACTCATCAGGGCGCTAGACCAGGCAGTGGGTGGTTTTGTTCATGTGTTGTCCTCAGCTCGGCATCTGGTCCCGGCTGCCCCAGCAATCGACAGCTAATACCTCTTCTGGGCTAGTCCCTGGGCTGGGGGCCTCAAGTTGAGCGAGACATGTCCCTACCCTGCACAGGTTGGGTTATGCTTCTGGTGGGTGGAGGAGGAGGGGAGGTCTCTTCCTAGGCTGTAGCCTCACCAGTGTCTTGGGCCTCCTGTGTCCTTCAGCTTTGACAGTGAGAAGGCTGGGGACCGGGAGGTACAGAGGACGATGCTGGAGCTTCTGAACCAGCTGGATGGGTTCCAGCCCAACACCCAAGTCAAGGTGAGTATTGCTGAAGTATTGTTAAAGATGAAGAGAACATGGGCCTCAGAGGTCAGGGTACCTTCTCAGTCACCTTGCTATTAACAGCTCTCAGGTTGGCCAAAAAAATCCATGTTTTGTTGTTTGTTTTTTTTGTAAAATAAAAGACACACTTTTCATTTTCACCAGTAACTTTATTGATTTGGATATTTTGAGTATACCGCACAGCTATCTCCCATGTGGTATAATGTTGATTGTTCTCATTTAATGTCTCGATTTGATCGCTCTCAACTTCAACTGGTCTACCTGACCGTGGAGCATCATCCAGCAAGAAATCTCCAGCATGAAACTTTGCAGACCACTTTAGACACATTTGATCAGTCACAGCACCTTCTCCATTCACTGCACAAATCTCTTTTTGCATTTCAGTTGTGTTTTTACCTTTCTTGAGATAAGAAAGCATAATATGCCAAAAATCTCTCATTTCTTCTATCTTCAATATTAAAATGGCTATAAAAAATTCACCAATTTTTGATAAGTTTTAAAAAAAAATGCATACTGATATGACCGCTGTCATGATACAATGTAACAGAATTGTTCTGAATGAAGTTAAAGACAACTAAGTGCAACTAGAGCCATCTTAGGGTGAAAAAACAAACTTTTTGGCCAGCTCAGTAGACAAGGACTTGTCTTGGATATCCCTTGCCCTTTCACCTGGTCCTTGGGCTGTCTTTCTGCCTGTTGTGGCCATGACTGTGTCCTGTCTGTGGAACCTCAATTCACATTGCTGCTGCTTCGCTTACTCAGGTAATCGCAGCCACCAACAGGGTGGACATCCTGGACCCTGCCCTGCTCCGCTCAGGCCGCCTGGACCGAAAGATTGAGTTCCCGATGCCCAACGAGGAGGCCCGGGCCAGAATCATGCAGATCCATTCCCGAAAAATGAATGTCAGGTAAGCAGGGACACCACAAGCAGGACACGAAGCCCTGACGGGCCAGCAGCAGAGTGGTCCGTTTCTCTGCTTTGTGCTGAGCTGCTCCAGGCCTCCACCCATTCCCTCCTACAGCCCATGCACACAGCACTCTTCTGCACCACAGCCTCCTTTTCTCACCAGGTGCCTGAGGGACAGTCTCGTTGAGGCCCAGACCCTAGTTCTGGCTGTTCTGCTCCTTAGAATCTACCCGCTCCCCTCCTTCCCTATGACTGGAAGGTCTGCAGGCCAGAGGCCCTCAGGTTCCTGGCTTCCCTGACCCCAGCAGATGGGCACAGCCCAGCACGGTCCAGGGGGATCCAGCCGGAGGCCAGATGGAGCTGGGTTCAGATCTCTGACCTTCAGCAGGTGGCATAACCTGTCTAAGCCTCCGCTTTCTTATCTGGGACTTGGCGATAATGGCACCGACCTTACGGGGTTGTGGCAACATCGAGCACGGTGCCTGGCATGTGAGACCATTAAGTGGCAGCAGCATGCCGACACAGGGCCTGCGTTACTTAGGAGAGCGGATGGCCATCCTTGTCTCCACACCCTCCTGCTCCCCTGCCTCAGCCTGAATCAGCCCCTGAGGTCTCAGGTGTATGTTTCTAGAAGGCTAGAGTCCGGGACACAGAAATGACCTGGCCTGACCTGCTTTGACTGTCACTCTCCCTCCCCTCAGCTTGCACCAAGAAGAGAACAAGGCACAGTGGGGAGGGACTTGGCTACAGTCCCAGGGCAAGTTGACTCGGGGCTGTGTGGGACCGTGTCAGCTCTCCCCCACCCCATCCCCATAAGTAACAGCCCTGTGGCATGTGTCCTCCCACAGCCCCGACGTGAACTATGAGGAGCTGGCCCGCTGTACAGATGACTTCAATGGGGCCCAGTGCAAGGCCGTGTGTGTGGAGGCGGTGAGTGGTGGGGGGAAGTTGCTGAGGGGACGAGGCTAAGAAGACTGGCCCCTGGGAGTCAGGCCAGGGGCATGGGGGGCACCCTAGAGCTTGTCTGTCCTGGGTGCAGGGCATGATCGCACTGCGCAGGGGCGCCACGGAGCTCACGCACGAGGACTACATGGAGGGCATCTTGGAGGTGCAGGCCAAGAAGAAAGCCAACTTGCAGTACTACGCCTAGGGGTTGCCCACCACTATTCCCTGGTCCCTTGCTGGTTAAGATTCATAATAAAAGATGGTTTCAGGTCCCTGTCACCTGTTTGTTTCACCTCCCGAGCCTCTAAGTGGAAGAGTGGGTGTGTTTGCACAGGAACCCTGCCCCACCGGGCTGCTGCCTGGAGGCTCGACAGCTGTGGGCCCCACTCCGGTTGTCAAGGCCAGGCCTTTGGTGGGGGTGAGCGTGAGCACGTGCTGCAGCTTTCGTGGGGTCTCCTGGCCTCTCCCACACCTTCCTCCAGACCCCTCCCCCCAACTCCCTGCCCCACCTCATTGAGCTTTAGAGGCTATGTGGCGTTGCAGCTCCATAATGGAGGCCCTGAAGAGAACCAGCCTTTCCCTTTTCGAATTTTGGTGCTCTGGCTCTTGGCCTTGCTTCTTTGTAAAGCCAGGCTCTGGGTCTTTCCCCTGGAAACTCCTTTGTTTCCTGGCCCCTGAGTCTCCTGTCTTTCCATGTGCCCCCTTAGCTCTTTTGGCTGAGAAGTGAACCTCAAGCAAGATCCACTGGGAGAGCGGAGAGCCTTGCTAGGCCTAGCCTTTTGTTATGCTGTGTTCATGAACACAGTTCTGCCATCAGCCCCGTTTGCTGTCAGGCCTGCATCCTTTGAAAGTCCCCCCAGATGGCCTTCCAAAGTAATGGCAATCCCACTGACTTCCCAACCCCTGACTGAGGAGCCCTGGCATAGCCTCTGAAGTGCTTCTGGTTCTGTCCCTGGCCCCGTTCCACATTCCCCCTCACAGCCAGTTGGGGTATTCACTTGGCCATGGCTTCCCAGTAAACCTGCAGGCACCACCCAAGGCTCAACGCGGGAGCCCCAGGGCTGCCAAGGGGAGGATGGGGGCTGGCCAGAGAGCCCTGGGTTCCTGCCATGACAGACCAGACGCAGATCCGCCAGATCCTGGGTATGTCGGCCAGGTGCAGCAGATGGCTTTTTGCTGAAAAGAATGACTCAGCCAGGCTGAGGGTGCAGCACGTTGGGCGTCACAGCCCACGATGCTGTGCTGCTCTGGGCCAGCAGGCTACTGGAGGTTGTCCTGGTGGGCCTGGAGAGTAGGTGGGGCTGCGTGTCCCCTTTTGCTTTCCCCTGATAGCACTGTGGGGAAGCAGCGCCCCCCAGTGCCTGGTCCTGTCCTCACATAGCACACTGAGAGGTGAAGGGTATGGTTTAGAGTAAGTCCATATTTTTTTCCTTTCTTTTTAATGAAAAGTAATTTGAGTCTAAACCTGGAGTTGCTTTTGTGGATGGAGCTCCGTTTGTTGATTAAATTACTCGGGCAGGTGAGAAAAGGCTGCTGGCTCATAGGCCTAAATGAGGATACCACCCTTGGGGGTGCCGTGGGCTACAATGCACATGCCGGGCCTGTTTTTTGCAGTGACAGAAAGCTAACACCACAGCCAGGGAAACACAAAATGCTACCCCGTTCCGTGAAGCACTGCAAGGGTAACAGTTCAGAGACGAGCACAAGGCAGAAGGGTGGATGGTGGGGATGAGTGGAGACTGGCGGGTGGCCAGCAGCTGGGGCCATGGAGCGCCAACCTGGCTAGAGCTCGGGGGCCCAGAAAAGCCCTGCTCGACCATGGAGGGTGTGCAGCACAGAGGCAGCAAGTTGGTGTATAGTGTTTATTTGCATCATATATAGAACAGGTATTTACAGATACAAACGGAACCACAGCAGAACTGCTGTAAAACCATTCAGACCCTCTCAATGGCCGCTTCGGAAAGTCCACGGTCGAGCAGCAGGGCTGGGGCCTGGCTGTGGAGTAGGCCAGCTGAGCGCCTGGGTGCCAGCCAAGGGAAATAACTGGGGATTATGGCTTCAGCTTTCTCCCGGAGCACATTCCTGAGTGCTGACAGCATGGAGCCCTCACCACCCCCAGCCTACCCCTACTTGAAGTGTGTCAGAAAAAGGGGCCTGAGCAGGGAGGGGCAGTCCCAACCATTCTTCATGCCCCTAGGCTATCTGCCTGGGCCCTGGGCTGGCACAAGCATCCCTGAGCTAGATCGGGAGGCCTTTCTGGTCTGGGGCTGCTGGCCGCCCTTCAGGCTGCTGTTTGGCAGCTGGAGGTGGCAAGGGCTGCTGGCACTGCCAGGGAGCATTCACTGGGGCACAGAAGCCGGCCCAGGGCGGGCAGCCAGGAGGGAAAGGTCTTAGCATCCTCCAGCTCCATGCTGGGAGGGGTAGGACTGTCAGTGCAGAGTGGGAATGGGGTCCAGAGAACACCTGCATCTCCTTTCTTTGGCCTTGGAGCCGGCAAAGGAAGGGCCAGGCCGATGGATGCAGCAGAGAGAAGTCACCCGACTGCTGCCCAGGGTTGGGTGCACGAGCAGGGGGTTAACTCTCAGCCAGGGACCTGGGATGCCCCAGCAGGAGGCAGCTTTGGGATTCCCTGCGGCCTGGGCCTTCTTGGGCTGCCCTTGGAGTCCTGGTGGGGAGAGGCCTCTGCTTGGGTGCAGTGCTGCTGACTCCTCACTCCTCCCTGGGAGGTGTAAGATGACAGGGTGGCGAGGAGAGGGGCACAGTGCGACGGGGGCAGGGGGTGGGCGTGGGCACTGGGCCCCGGGCCAGCGCATGAGGGATCACAGTGTCGGTCTCACACACCACTGTTCACACGTGCACACAACACACACACGCCATCTAGTCTGTCCAGAGGCCCGCTGGCTCTCATACTCGTCCTCTCTGCCTCGCACACGGTCACAGAGTAAATCCGAGTCTCTTATTGCTGTGTGGGTGGGGGGGCACCAGGGACGTTATTCCACGAAGAGCGAGAACAGCACCATCACCAGGATCCCCGCGCAGAGGAGAAGCACTTGCTGCAGGGAGTGCCTGTAGGGGAGGGGCCGTGGCTCAGGGGCTGCACTGGGTGAGGGAGGAGAGGAGCCTCCAGGAGCCTCCAAGAGCCCCACGCGTGGCAGTCCCAGGGGTCACTCACCACGGGTCATCTTCCTCCAAGAGGTCGGGCAGCACGTTCACCAGGGCGATGTAGAGAAAGCCACCAGAGGTGAAGGGTAGGATCCAGGCCACAGTCTCCTCTGCAGTGGGAAAAGGCCCACTTGGCTGGGAGCCCAGGGAGCTGTGCGCACCCCACCCCTCCTGCAGGGGGGACCAGGGGCAGAACCGAGCCCGAACCCCTCTGCTGACCACCGCCTGCCTGCCCCCTCCCGCCATGCCCATACCTACTCCCTTGGGGGACTGTGTGCAAATGGCGAAGCAGGCCCCCAGCAGGCCCCCCAGTGCCGTTGAGAGCTGCAGCTTGGCTGCGCTCCATCGGTCGAAGCCGGCCCGGAGCAGGATGGCAAAGTCGCCCACCTGAGGGAAGGTCCAGATGGTCACTCTGGGCCCCAGCAGGATCAGACCCTCTGTGCGCCTCAGGTATAGACACATACGTGGAGCCCCCTGCAAGGGCCTTCCGCTGGTCCCCCAGCCCACATCCCCTCAGCTGGGCCCTCAGGCCGGAGGGGCTGAGCAGCTAGCTGCTGGCCTCCCAAGTCTGGCCCCAAGCCTGCTACTGCAAGGCAGCCCCACACCCCATGCCCAGGCCCCCAGAGCTGACCATGGGCCCCTCTGGAACTCACTTCATGGGGGATCTCGTGCAGGAGGATGGCCATGGTGGTCAGGAGCCCGATCTGCAGGAAGGGGAGTGTGTGGGGATTTGTGCCAGGGGCCAGGGCACCAACTTGTCCACTCAGCCTACCAACACTTGCTCTGCTCTGGCTGGCCACCATTTGGTGACCAGGGCTGAGCACACACAAAGAACCGTGAGCTCACGCACTGTGACAGCTGGTATGGGGGTAGTAGGGGCTGGGTGCCGTGGGCATGAGTAATGGGGGCCTAATTAGACGAGGGGTCAGCAAAGGTCTCTTTGAGGAAGTGCATTTAAGCCAAGGCCAAAAGGCTGAGGAGCAGCCGTTCAGAGTGGGAGGAAGAACAGTCAGGCAGGTGGGATCGTGAAGTGGAGGCCAGGAAGGAAAGACCTTGGGTGTTCAAAAGTAGGCAGAGGAAGAAGGTGGTGGAGAAGCATCTAGAAGCAGCCTGGAAGAGGCATGTGATCCCAACAAGAAGTGTTCGCAGCAAGAACAGACCAGTGGCTTGGGACAAGAGAAGGCTGTGTCCAGGAGAGCAGCAGGGAGGACTGGGGGCTCGGATGAGGTGCTGCTGGTGCAGGGAGCAAGAGGTGACCGACTGGGGACCTATTTTGGAGGTAGAGCCGACTGGCCAACACAAGCACCCTCATTCCCACTGGGACTGCCTGGGTCCCACCTGCCCCAACCGCCACTCACCTTCTTGCTCACCAGGAAGCTGGCGGCCACAGCCAGCCCGTGCGTGAAGTTGTCTATGGTGTTGGCCAGCAGGTTGAGATAGCCACTGACCTGGGTGAGGGGAGAGAAAGCCGGCTGAACAGGACAGGCAGGGTTGACCTGGGCTGGCCACTCGGGGTGGGGTGGCTGCAGGAGGAGGGGGCCCTGAGCGGGCCACTCACTTTGATGCTCTGGACCACAGCGCTCAGGCCGGCCTCTGCAGCCGGCTGGGCCAGATAGTGGCCTCCATTGAGCGCGGCGGCAGCAACAACGGGGTCTTTGCTGGGGGCCTAGGGCCGGGAGAAGGAGGGAGAAGTGACATTAGATGCCCCCCACTTGGCCAGGGTGGACACGGAAGGGGAGCGAGAGGTGGAGAAACAGGCAGGGAACTCCCCTTTTGTCTGGCTAGACTTCTCTGTTGCCCCATCAGCTGGGTGCCCCCAAACTCAAAAGCCCACCTCCCGCACTGCTGTTGCTATTAGTCTACAAGAACAAGATGCGGGGGTGCTGATGCTGTCACTCCCTAGATCCAAGCTGGCCCAGCCTCCCAGAGGTCCCAAGAAAAGGCCAGGAGACCCTCTTTTTCTGGGTTCAGCTCAGAACCCGAGCCTTCAGGCCCTGGCAACACCACAAAACGTAGATCAAGGTATCCAGGTCCTGGAGTGTGGGGCTCACCTGGTTGGCCCCCTCCTGCTCCTTGCTGTCCAGGAACATCTTCTCCAAAGCCAGGAAGGTCAGGAAGCCAGCAATGACCCACAGCCCCAGTTGCTGCTGCTGCTGCAGGCTCTGCCCCTCACCACCTGCAGGGGCAGCACTGACAGGCCAGGCCAAGCCAGGGCCATAGAAGGGGCGCCATTTGGAATGGGACCTAGTCCAGACTAGGGACAGGGGCAGGGGGACCCTAGGGAGTGACACAGGGACCAGGACCAGTTCCCTGCCAGAGACCCAGAACCCCTCTCCCAGTCATTCCGGCAGAGCAGGCAGAGCCTAGGCTGTCACTGGGCATGGGGACCAGCCCTCCCCCAAGCCCATCCTCCTGCCCCCAGCCCATGACCTCACTCACCAAGGCTGGAGCTGCAGGTGTAAGCCCAGGCCTCAGGCAGCAGGTGGAGAAACACATTGCCCAACAGCCCCCCCAGGGCAAAGCTGAGCAGCTGCTTCAGGCGCCGGGCCCCAGCTGCAAGGCAGAGATTCAGGGCTTGGGGGCTGACCCTCCAGGGCCCCTGGCCCAACCTCTGCCCCACCCAGGGTGCGGCTCTTTGTGTAGTCTGAACCAGAACGTAAGCCTCTGAAGGCTGGACAGGGGTGGTTGCCCTTCCCCAGTCCCCGCCCCCAGGCCCAGCAAGAGCTGGGTGCTCAGCAGGAATACACCACAACCCACCGATCAATTGTGGGGCCTCTACTGCTCATGGTTAAGGTCCCAGCTGCTCCAACCACCAACTGGTGACCTTGGGCAGATTACTGCTTGGACTCAGTTTCCCCTTCTGTAAACTAGGGGTAACTGTCCCTATCTGGTAGGGATCTTGTGGGAATTCAGTGACAGTACACATAGCAAGTACTCATTACATGGGAATTTTTCTTTTCTCAACCACTGGTACTCTCAGAAAACTAACAGATTTGGGGACTTGTGCCAACCTGCAGCATCCAGAGCTGGAAGTGCCTGAAGGCAGCCGTATGCAGGCTCTTGGTTTAAAAGAAAGTGAGGCGCAGAGGGCAGAGGCAGCGTGACCTCACGAGGGTCAAAGAACCTCTCTGTGCCTGTGCGTCCCCACTTGTAAAATGGAGCTAGTGACCCAAGCCCTCCCTACACTGACCTCGCGGGTCACACGAGATGGGCTGAGCCGATGCACTGCCGCGACGGCAGCCCTCTACCTAGTGAATCGGGCAAGAGTGCCTGGGGTCCCCATCCTGGGGCCCATGTTCCAGCCTTACTGTGTCGTACTTGTGGGTGGGGGCAAAAGGCACATGAACTGTAAGCAGCTCCCCATCTGATACTGGGCTTTTCATCACATGTCGTTTGTGGACAGACAGCAGATGCAGACCGCACAGAAGGGGAGCCCGGGGAGAGCCCCCACCCCTGCCTGTGCCCCCCTCCCAAGCCCCTCCCCAGAGGCAATGAGAGCTCTTTTGCATGATGAACAGAGCCTGAAGGGACAGGCGGTGCTTTCCCGGCCACTGCACCCTCACACCCAGCACAGGGCCCGCAAACACGCAGCCTTTTCCCTGCACCAGGCAGTGCTCTACCGACGTGAGTGCATTTAATCGTCACAATGGTACCTGTGAGGTAGATACCGCTGTTATCCCCATTTTTAACATCGGGAGCCTGAGGCAGAGTGAAGTTAAGTACCCTTGCCCAGTGGCACCCAGCTGGTAAGTGGCAGAGCCAAGATCTGAACCCAGGCGGGCTGGCATCCCTCTCTGTCCTCTATCTACATTGCTCCTTGCCAAATGTGTGCTGACAGTTACTCTTGCAGAACAGAAGAACGCACAGATGAATGAGCCAATGAGCACAGTGCACCCCGGGTCTCCCAGGGCCAAGGAGAGAAACTGTCTTCTGCCCTTGCCCTCCACCTCAGTCACACTGTAAGTCAGGACGTGAGACCCCACTCTCTGTGGGAGGGCAGCACTTTCCCTTGCTGCTGGCTACCCCAGGGGGCCAGAGGAGGGTCACCCACCTTCTGAGCGCAGCATGGTCCCCATCTCCAAGGGAATGACTAGTAGTGGGAAGACCCCGCTGAGTCCCACCATGAGTGAGCCCAGGAGAGAGCAGATCCAGGTGTCCAGCCTCTCCCCGCTCAGCAGGGCCCCCCAGGACTCGCTTTCCTTGTTGTCTAGGCGACAGGCTGCTGCAGCCCCCCGGTTCCGGAGGGCCTGCTGGGAACCCCCAGCCCCTCCTAGGAGCTCCAGGGCAACAGCAGTGAAGAAGAGGAGCCTTTGGCCGGCCATGCCACAGCCAGAGCAGGGACATCCAGGCATGCCAGGTGCTGAAAAACACAAAGGCCACTTACATGAGCTGCCACCCTTGGCTGAACACCTGCTTATGAAATACGGACTTAACCTTCCCAACCCACCATGTGCCACGGCATCTGCCCTCCTGCTTGCCCAGCCCAGGCCTCTGGGGATCCAAATGGTGGGTACACAGAGCAAAGGTTCTCTGCTTCTCCACACTCCAAGGACCACGCATTTTTTCCTTCTGGGCCCATTTCAGACTGTGTGTCAGCATGTCTGCCTGAGGCTAAACTTTCCCTAATGACAGGGTGAGGTGCTGGCTGGGTTCCCCTTAGCCACCGGCAGGCCCGGCCCAGCCGGGTGTCTCTGGCTGCCAGGGGAGGTTTTGCCGCCAGGATGTGCCCTGGTGAGGATATGTCAGGGACCAAGGCTGGCACTGTCTAGCTTGATGGGACAAGATTAGGAGGTGCAGGTGGGGAAACCAAGCAGCTGAGCAAGGACAGGACCATCAGAGCTTCTTCCTAGGGAACAAGCCCAATGTCCCTGGGGCACAGAGACAGACAGGAGGTGGGACTGAAGAGAAAGGACCCTTCACTGAGGAGCGGCCTCACAAATGCTCAGAGCACTGCCATCAGCTTCGTGCTCTGCACTTACAGCAGTTTGTGCGCAGCTCCCAGCATCCCCTCTGAGCCTCAGTTTCCCTCTCTATAGGATGAAGGTAAGTATTGCCTCCCTCACATAGCTGTGTACACAAGATGAGCCTGATAATGCCAGTGAATGTGCCTGGCATGGAGGAAGCCCTCCTTATGTTGGGGGAGGCCCACAGTGCTGGGCAGCAGGAATGTACCCAGTTGGTCATCACAGGACAAGGATGTGAATCAACCAAGGGAGAAGTTCAGTCTGGAAACTCAGGCATGAGATTTAAATGTGGTCTGCCCTGCCTCATGCTGTCGGTGACCTTGAGTTGGAGATGTCCGTGCCTCAGTTTCCTCATCTGCTGCTAGAAGTGGGAGGGAGGGAAGGCAGCTGCCTCTGGCGGTGGAAAAGATGCTCACGTTCAGGATCTCCAGGCTTGAACGGGAGACCCTGATAAAATTCGCTGGGCTCCACTGGAAACCAGAGGCAGGAAAGGGCAAGGGCCAGGGCCAGGGCAGGCGTGGAGGCCGAGGAGAGTCACATAGCGGTGATGGGACCACAGGTTTGGGAGAAGGGAAGGGGGTGCGGAGTCAGAGAGGAGAGGGAAGGGAGAAATCGAGGGTCAAGAGAGAGCTAGAGATAGTGGGAATACAGACGAGGAGGCGGAGATGAGGGAGAGATGGGAGCGACGCGTGAGAGACCGGGGAGAAGAGCCCAAGGAAGTTTAACTCCGGGCTGGGCGAGAGGCCCACCCAGGGCGGCCCAGGGCGAGGCGGGCCGGGGTCAGGGGGATCGCCGGGTCCATCCCGCCCAAGGCGCGGGCCCTGAGGGCCTGGCGGTCACTCACCGTGCAGCTGCAGCGACGGCGGCACTACGGGCGGCCCCGGCCATCCAGCTGCGGCGCCGCGCCCCGCCCCAGGCCTGCCCCGCCCGGCTCCGCAGGCGGGCCCCCGGCCCGGAGCCGCCCCCAGCACGCGGCCACGTCAAACGGGACCTGCCCGGAACCCGACACGCCGCGCGCCGCGGTGTTGGGGGGAGTGGCTCTCCGGGAGCGCTTCCGTTTCGCGGCCATGGGGGATCGGACGCCCAGCGCACTTCCGCTGGGGCCCGGCCAGGGGCTGGCGAGGAGGGCCGGGCGGAAGTGGGAGAACCGTGAGTACCGCGCTCAGCCAGGCTGGGCTGGGCGCGAGCGGCGGTGCAGCGGTGACCGCGAACCGCTAGGCGGCTGGGCGTGCGGGTCTGCGCGCCGCCTCTTCTCGCGGCTGCAGGATCCCTCGCGGCCGCACGGGGCGCGCTCGACTGCCAGACTCGCAGCCCCCGGCTGGCCGGCCGCGTCCTGAGTGGGAGGCTGGCTGCGGCCGTCCACTTCTCAGTCGGCCCGGCCTGGCTCCTCCATGAAGAAGGGAAAGGGGAAGTGCGTGCCGCAGGGAGGGGCCTAGACCCGGGAACCTCAGAAGAGGGAATTTTATTCTTACTCATCGAATTATTTTTATGCTTTGGTTTTTTTTTTTTCATTGGGAACCTCAGGCCTTTGTAACCCTTTGGAGTCCAATGCATGGCGGCTTGACGCTGCTGCTCGGAACTCCAAACCCGAGGGAGCAAGGGCTCTGTGCGCCCACTACCTACAGGAAGTTGGCCTGACCTCTTAGACTAGGGCAGCAAACAATAACATTATTATTATAACTAATTTACCGAACACCTACTATGTGCCACTCAGTCTACTTGCATTCTCATTGAATCTTCGTTCTATCCCATTGAGGTGGGCACTGTGAGCCCAGGGTGAAACGGTGACACGATGGCACGATGGCAGAGCCTGGATTCAAACCTAGGTGTCCCTGAACCCTGAGCCTGTGATACCACCTCTCCTTTCCAGGCTGTGGGAGTCTGGCTTGGTGTTTCCACTTCGCCTCCTTCTCTGGAGACGGCAGGGACGCAGACTGTTCAGGAAAGGTCATGTGGCACTTACTTGGGCAGAGATTGTGACAAGGTTGGGATCTCTAAGCCTCTGGCCCTCATCGGCCTCCCATGAGAGCTCCCTTCATCTGTGCTGAGTTGCTGTCCCTTCTGGGGGTTGTGAGAGCACACTCAGCTGTTCCACCTCACACTCTAATGTCTAGGCTCCTAGCTCCTATCAGGTGGGATCAGCTTTCCTCTGAAAGCCCCCTGTCTGCCTCCTCTGACCAGTCCCAAAGGTTGGCCAGGATGCCCTCTGGTGCCCCTCCCTGATTTCTAAAGTGGAAACCCTGGGTTGGTTTCTTTGCAAAGGGAGAAAGGCTCTCAGGGATGCAACTCTGGGATCTCTAAGATAGTCTCTGCCTTGTATGCAAATCACTCCATCATATGCAAAGCACTTCACAATATACAAATGATTTCACAATAATACAGTCAGCATTCCTGCCTCTGGGTGCTGAGGGCTGCTGGGTACCAGCCAGTGGATGGGCCAGACCCAGCCAGAAGTGCCACTTGCTGCTTTCTCACTGGACTTTCCTCTCACCTGGCCTGAAATTTCCACCATCAGGCTCACGAATGGGTTGCCAAAATACGCTCATTGTGGTTGGGGGTGGGACTCTAGAAGAGGACAATGAGTGGGAGGGCCAGGGGGAAAGACATGGTGGGTGGACTAGTGTGTGACTGTTAAAAACTGAGTCAGCTCTGGCTGTTGTGGCTCGGTGTATTGAGCGATGGCCTGTGAACCAAAAGGTTGCTGGTTTGAGTCCTGGTCAGGCGCATGCCTGGCTTGTGGGCCAGGTCCCTGTTGGGGGACATGTGAGAGGCAACCGATCTTTGCATTTCTTGCACATCGATGTTTCTCTCCCTCTCTTTTTCCCTCCCTTCCCCTCTCTTTCAAAATAAATAAAGATCTTTAAAAAAAAAGATCTCCCAGGGGCTTCCAGGTATAACCAAGTGAGAAAGAGATGTAAATAACTATATTTAATATAGTCCACTGTTTTAAAATAATGGCAAAAGGAACTATATACATGTATATATACCCACACACACATGATTACAGGTATTGGTGTATATAAGTCCATGTATAATTGTGAGTGAATAAAAAGTAGAGAAGGTCACACATTAAGGTGTTAACATGACTTCCATGGTGTGGGGAGGAAAAACTATAAAAGGAAATTTTAAACATATGTTAAAACATACACAATAACGTTTATGCAATGCAATTATGTAAGAACTTATATATAAAATCTTATACAGGTATGAGACGTGTAAACATCATAGAGCATTCCTACACAAACCAAGATAGTATAAACATAAGCTACCTGGTGTACCACCATCACACATGTGCGTGGACCCTCAATGACCGAAACGTAGCTTTGCAGCGCATGACTGCATGTGTGTGCATGCGTGCACACACATGTGCCTCCTCACTTGTGGCTGTGGTTGAGAAAATACATGGGTGTACAGAAAATGTTACAGCAATGAAGAGATACATTAAAGACACAGGGTGGGGGGCATCCTTTCTCCTCTCCTTGCGAGCACAGAGTTTTTTCCAGCACATTTATCAGTTGGATTGGAGGTCTCAGGGACTGAGACTTCAGTGGGGCGGGGTGGGCCCAGACACTAATTGCGTGGGTCTGAGTGTGCAGGAGGGGCCCGGGGGCGGCAGACCCATTTCTTTGACTTTGCTGGATTGCCCAGGTTCTGACTTTAACACGTTACTCCTGGCTCTGGTCTTCCAGGAGGGGCCTTTCTTGGTAACAAGGCCTCAGCTTCTATTTCCAGGCGGGACTGACTGGGCCTGCTGACCAGGTGATGGCAGTGAGGCCGGCGTGGCCTAGCATTACTAATGCTCTGACAACCTTCCCCCTCCTCCGGCAGTGCCGGGCTAGAGGCTCCTGGCTGGGGTAGACGCACATATCTTCTGCTTCCAGAGTGTGGCCTTCACCTTCTCAGGGCTTTCTGTGGGGCTCTGCAGGCAGGCAGCAATCTGCTGTGGAAAGGCATCTGAGGCTCAGGGCGGTGAACACCTTGCCCAAGGTCTCCGATGAAAAGAGGCAGAGTTGAGTGGATGCTCCACCCAGAGCCTGCTGCTCCTACAGAGGCTTTGGGCTCCACCTCTGTGAGCCAGACCTGCCTCTCTGTAACCCCTGGCCCTAACCCTCTCTCAAGTCATTCTTTCCTTAGCCCCTTCGTGAGTTCCTGGGGTGCTTTTGCCCATGAACCCCAAACCCTGGCCAGATGATGCCCTATGACTGCACAGGGCCTCTCCCTCCCCGCCACCACCCCCATTCAGCAAATCTTCCGTGGGCAGCCCATGCACAGCCAAGCCTATTTCCTATTCAGCCTCTCTGCCTTTCCTACCCCACTCTGTAACCCCCACCCCATCCCTGGCAGGTCTGGCATGTTTTTCCCCTTCTACTGTCTCTGTGGATTAAAATCCAGCCTGTTTACCAGCCTCTTTCCTGAAGCCTGATGGGTCTGTCCAGACTGAAAGAACTCAGTGTTCTGTGTCTTTGGGGCTCCGAGTTCTGTCCTCCGTACATACAGGCCTCCTCTACCACCACCACCACCACCACCTCACTGTGGGCTTCTGGAAAGAAAGACAAGCTTGTCTTAACTGGTGTGGCTTGGTTGGGCAACGTCCTGCAAGGTCACCAGTTCGATTCCTGGTCAGGGAACCTGCCTAGGTTGTGAGAGAGAAATATTGATTGCTTTCCAAACCTGCAACCCAGGCATGTGCCCTGACCGGGACTTGAACCCTCAACCTTTCAGTTTACGGGTGGAAGCTCCGACCAACTAAGCCACACCGATCAGGGCCCCATTACATTTTGAAGGGCCTGCTGATAGTGCACAGGACCCAACTATGTTTTCTTACTGGCTGTAATACTTTGTCAGTATTACCCTTGAATCTTGAGTGTACTCTTGAGTCTTTCAGTGGGTAATCCCATCATCCCCCAAAACAAACGTATTAGATGGTAGGAGCCAACACTGAGTTTGAACTTCACAGGAGGGGTATTTGTCTTCTGGGACTGGCTTTTTCACTCAGCAATATTGTGCTGAGATTCAATCATGACCTTCTGAGGAACTGGTTTATTTGCTTGCACTGCTGAATGATGTGCCACTGTGTAAATGAATCCACTGTGACTTATTTAGCCATTTCCTTGCTTATAGGCACCCGGGTTATTTCTAGATTTTTGCTGTTAAGAACAGGACCCTGGCTGGCGTGGCTGAGTCGGTTGAGCGTTGCCCATGAACCAAAAGTTTGCCACCTGGGTTCCTGGTCAGGGCACATGCCTGGGCTGGGGGTTTGGTCCCAGGCAGTCCATCAATGTTTCTTTCCCTTCTCTTTTTCTCTCCCTTCCCTGTCTCTTGCTTTCTAAAAAGAAAGAAAGGAAAGAAAGGGAAGAAAGGAAGAAAGAGCAGGGCAGCTTTGAAAGTTCCTGTCCCTGTCTCTTGGAGCACATGCCGAAGTTTCCTTTGACGGTGCTGGGCCTCAGCTTTGTAAAATAAGGTTAGACTGTGTGTGTGCTGTCCCGCGGCTGGCCAGTGGTTCTAGCAGTTGCACTCTGACTAGCAACCACTGGAGATTCCGTGGCTCCACCTCTTCTCCCACACTTGGTGTTGCCAGGGCTGCTAATTTTTGCTCTTAGAACAGTGTGAAATAGCATCTCATCACGGTCTTCATTTGCATCCCCTCATCGCCAATGAGCTTGAGCATCCCTTAGATGTGCATAAGACAAATGTCTCTTCCTCTGGAAAAATGCCCAGTCCTGTGTTTTATCTAGTTTTCTGGGGGATCACTTTTTTTTTTTTTTCTAAGGATTTGCAAGAGTTTTCATGTATTTTTGATGCTCATCCTTCGGGTTGTTTGAGGCAGACGTCTCTTCCAGTTTGTGGGCTGCTTTTCACTTTCTCTAAGGTGTCTCCACTTCTCTGTCGCCTTCCACACCTGTGCCAGGGAGGCCCGGGGCGTTGAATCCCACGCGTGAGCGCGTAGGGAGGGGCGGGGGTCTTGAGTTCCATCCCTCGTGGAGACCCACCCCACTGCTCCTCCTTCTTCCTGGGGCTGTAAGAGAGCCCAAACTCTCTCCCAGCTTTGGGTGAAGCGGCCTGGTTGGGGGAGCACCTCTCTGCTCCGGGTGGGCATGCTGGCGCAAGGAAGGCCTGACTGAGACTGTGCCCTCTCCCCCCCCCCCCCAACGGAGTTATTTATCACTTCCCGCCCCTCACCTGGGGGCCGGGCCCCTCTTTGGTCCGCTGGGCACAGCCTGCTGCACTTGGCGCTCCCTGGGGGCTGCCGGACGTGGGGGAGGGGCGCTCTGGGCCAGCCCTCCGGAGGCGGGGGCGGGGGCCGGGGCCAGGGCCAGGCCTGCGGAGGGAGCTGGGGTAGGGGGCGGAAGCTGCCGGAGTAGATAAGGGCCGAGGTCGGTTCTGCGGTGAGACAGTGCGGGACGCTGCCTCCTCCCCTGGCCTCCGCTGAGCCTGTCCCCACTCCCCGAGGCAAGGTCTGCGGCGGCTTCCTCCTCCTAGCCCCGGGCTCTGCCGGCAGCATGAGGCTGCTGAGCCCCCAGGGAGCAGGGGGAGTTGGGGCTTCAGCTTGCTCCTTCAGTTCCAAAGCTCAGTTATCTTAACTGGAAAACGGGGGTGGGAGCCTCCACTTTACAGGGCTGTTGGAGACCGAACCAGTCCAGGCTGGTGAAAGGCCTCTGTGGATTTGGATTTTTTGTAAAAGATGGGTACCCTGAGCTCCTCTCGTTGGCCCTGCTGTACCCCCTGACTCTCCTGGCTTCATCCCATTGTACAGATGGGAAAGTGGGGGTCTCTCCTCCAGTCACAGCCAGCCAGCGCAAAGCCAGTAGGGACGGGGTGAAACTCTTTCCACTGCCTCCAATCTGGAGACTGAGCTAGGTTTTGTGGAGCCCCGTGCTTATACAATTTGGGGGCCCTCTTGAAGGAAATGATGACAAAGTCACAAATATAAATTAAAAAATTTGGGCCCAGGGAATGAACCCGCCACCTAGGTCTATTGCTACCGGTGGTCTGACCCACTGAGCTACCCAGCCAGGGCCACAAGCAAACGTTTGCTCAGGCCTCTCGCCCAGGACCTTGGAAGGGACCCAAGCAAGTGAGAAGTTCAAGTCTAGCTTTTTGGTTTTCTGCCCTCACCCACAGGCCCCCTGGAAGAGCTTACACCCCTCTTCTTACGGAAGAGGGCAAGCACTGGCACGGCTGCAGAGCAGGGTGGCCCAGCATGGCAGGGAGCGGCTTGGAGAGGCCCTGCTGTGGTGGGCCCCACCCTTTGCGTGCCCAGGCAGCTGTCTGCAAGCCCAACCCAAGAGCAAGGGCAGCCAGGCATTTGGGGATGCACCGGGCTAGGCAGGGCCAAGCCCTCCCAGTCCCATCCAGTCCTGGTTGTCGCTTAGGGCCTCTGACCCTGTGGGTGGGGGTGGTAGGGAACAATTCCCAGGAGAAAAGGAAGGGGACCTCTCTGGGGCAATGTAAGTGCACCTGGCTTGGAGGCACATGGGATTGGGGTTCAAGCTCCTGCAAGGCTCGGTGACCTTGGGAAGACCCCTTTACCTTGGTTTCTTTATCTATAAAATGGGAGTAATAACGTACCTACTTGTCAGAACTGTTATGAAGCTTAAATGAGACCATGCATGAAGAAGGGCTGAGCCCTCAGAGACAAATTTCCCTTCTGTGAAATCTCCAGGCCCAGGGAGGCCTTTTCTTCTCTACTTTAGGGCGAAGTCACTTACCATGGGGTGGTGTCTCAGGTCCAGAGCTGACATTAAGCCCATGAATGCCTGGCACCAATGCCCTGATTCTAACCACCAAGGAAGGCCACCCCTCTGGTCCATCTTCCCAGGGAGTTACCTGCCGCCGCTAGGTGTGCATGCCCAGGCCAGGGAGCCAAGGGGAGCCCTTGATTCTGGGGTCTGCTCACCTTTCTGGATGTTATCATCTCTCTGCTGTCACGGGCACCTGAGGCTGGAATTTTTCCAACTCTGATACCCCAAAACCTGGACCAGGAGAAGCAGGAGATTCTGGTGATGGGGAAGGGAGCAGGGGAACTGGGGACCAGCCATGACCGTGGGGCTGGGCAGCAGTGACACTCCAAAAGGCCTGAAGTCCTTTTCCAGACAAAGAGGTGCAGCTTTGCTTCCGGGTTTGCACAGGATTTCCACCGGGTTGGTGGTCAGAACTGAGTTCTCATGTCGGACCTGCCCCTTCTGGCCAACTGACCTTGCACCACTCATTCTTCCCCTCTGTGCCTCGGTTTCCTCATCTGTGAAGTGGGAATCAGAATACTTGCAGCTGCTGTGAGGATTATAAGGCCCTGTATGTGTAACGTGCCTGGTGAGGCCTGGCCCTGGACCAGTAGCTCAGTCAGTTAGAGCACGGCCTTTGGGCCTCTAAGTTCTCCATCCCAGAGAGGGAGCCCCTTGGCGTGGGGCTGGGCACCACAGCTCCAGCACCGGCCCAATCAGGGCAGCTCAGAGTGAGGCCAGGGGCCCTGGGGTGCGGAGAAGAACGGGGAGCAAAGGTTCTCACCCCGAGTCAGGTAGGTGAAGGGGAAAGGAGGGAGGAAGTGGGCTTCGGAGTGTCGATGGGAGTGGCTTCTCTTGTGTCCCATTGGCCACGTGAACACTTTGTAGGTTTTCAAGGCAGGCGTTTTCCAAATGGGGAAAGCGAGGCTCAGGGTGCTGAGCTCACCCGCCCAGGCACACATATGGCTCTGTCTGGCTCTGCAGTCTGGATGCCGGCAGTCACTGCCAATTTCTTATCTGCCTGACAAGGTTGTGAGTAAAGCAGGTGATCTTGGAGGCTCAGAGGGGTCCCAGGCCCTGCCACTCTCTCCTGAGGTCCCCGAGCCCCAGGCTGGCAGCTGACCAGGAGATGTCACAGGGAGACCCAGGGCTAGAGCTGAGGAGAACTGGATCATAGTGACGGCAGAGACCGCTGGAGTAAGGGAGTGAGCGCGCCGTCACAGGAGGGCTTCAAGTAGAGGCATCCTGAGCCCCCACCACTGTATTCCAATGGCTGAGGAGCTGGAGGAGGGTCTGTGGGGCATCTGAAGGCATGGCTCACAGTGGCCCTCAAACTAGCCGAAATGTTTCTGAAGTTTCTTATTTTATCTTAAAAAGTCATACAGTTGTTCATCTTTCTTTTTAATATGTCAGCTTTCCCCCTTTAAAAAAAAAAACCCAGCTTCCCCCCCAAGTCTCCACCTGAGTGGACATCCCGGGAGATGAGCCGAGGTGTGCACAGTGCCAAGCAGGGGACCCCAGGCCCTGCACCCCTTGGTCTGCTGTGAGAGAGTGCAGGGGCTGAGCTGAGGCCAAGACCCTGCCTGTCCCCTCACAGTCTGGGGCTCTCCCTGCTTCTGACGGGGGCCTCCTGTCTCCTCGCACAGACGGCTGGCCTACTCTCCCACCAGGGATTCTCAGGGTGCCTCACCCCTCCCTTCAGCCCAGAGAGTCCTTGTCCAGAGGGGCATTTCCCATCTTCAGCCCTCTCTGTGTGCAACCAGCACCCGACTCACGGATTTCTGTGCCCTTTCAGAGGAAACCGAGGCCCAGACACAATAGGTACCCAACCCCAGGGGGCTCAGTAAGAAGGCTTGTTGGATGCCCAGGGTGGGTGGGGGGGTCTCGGGGCAGGTGGAGTGCATAGGTCTGAGGAGAGGGCACCAGATCTGGGCCCTGGCCAAGGAGGCAGGAGGGAGGAGGGAAGGCCACGGGGCACCGGGGGCTGCTGCCTGGCAGGTCCCTGTGCCCAGGGTAGGGAAGTTTCTTATTTCTCCTGCTCGACTTCCCCCTTTGATTTATTATAGCCATGAAATGCTCTGCTCTCTTCTCTTTTCCTTGCTGTCCCCGGGGCTAGAGGAGCACAGACCTCCCCAGGCACCGGCCCTGGCCTTGCTGGACTCCTGTCTCCTGCCACCGGTTCAGTCCAGGGGGCCAGAAACGCGAGGTGAGTCGGGGCAGTTGGGTGGGCAGGATGAGCAGGGGCCCAGGCCTCCCAAAGACCAGCCTGAGTAGGACCCCCGGGGCTGGTGACATCTCACCCAGGAAAGGCTGGGGCTGGGCAGAGGGTGTGGCAGGCAGTTGTGGACTTGAAAGCAGATGGCTCCCTGGGGTCGTGGGGGTGGCAGGCTCCTGGCCAACGGCCTCAGTGAGGCTTGGAGATTGGGCCCCGTCAGGGTCTGAGGGCCAGGCACAGAATTCTTAAATGCCAACCACCAGGTCAGAGAAATGGCTTCTCTGTGACCCCTGACCCCACATTCTGATTAAACAATGGCCAAGGCAGGCCTGGCTCAGGCTGGTGTGGGGATTGGTCTGAGAACGCAGAGGAAGGCATGAGGCCTGAAGCCTGGGAAACCCCGGCTCTTCCAGGCCGCAGCTGGACATCACCCTGTGGCCTGGCTGAGGTAGGTAAGGGCTGCAGTCTCTCTGTCGGGTGCCCCTCAGGCCTGCCCGAGGCCGGAGCATTTCTCTGCTTGCCACTGTGCGGTGCCTGTGGTAATGGGGCTGTTGGCGTTTTGCAATGGGCCGGGGGTGGGGAGGCTGCGCACACATGCTTCCTGTGGTGACTGGGCGCTTCCTGTTTTCTCAGGCGCCGGACTTGCTACTGTCGATGTGGAAACAGGGGCAGCTGCAGCCTGGGTGGCTCCGGGCTGGGCGCCCCGACTCTGCCCAGAGGAGCCTAAGAGGGCCTGCCACCCCGAGCCCCAGGCTGGGCTAGATGTCCTGAGTTACCCCCCACCCCGGGCCTCCGTCTTTCCCACCCCAGCAGCTTCCGCCAAGAGGAAGGAGTCAGGCAGGGCTGTTACTCAAGGCTGAGCAGGTGGTCCAAAAGGTCAGAGCCCCAAGGGTGAGAGCTCCAGGCCGGCGTCAGGGCACGTGGCTTTGGGCTTAGCTCTGTCCTTCGTTCACTGACTGGCTTGGCCACCCTGGCCTACTCGAGGCCTCCGCTTTCTCTTTTGCCCTGTAATCATGGCCCCGGTGACCTTAAAATCCTTCATCCATTTCTGCCCTAATTTGGCCTTGATTTTTATGTCCCAAGAACTTCAGCTTTGGGGACAGGGTGAGCACTGAAGCTGGGAGTGCTCAGCACAGGCCTGGACAGAGGGGGGACTTGGGTAGACCTGGGGGATAGAAAGGGCATGCCGGCGGTAGCAGGGGGGGGGGGCAGACTGGAAGACTGGAACAAGGCTTGGAGGTGGGAAGGCCAGGACCAAGTTTGGGAGGCAGGGTGTTGATGGGAAAGTCAGAGTGGTAGGTGACAAGGCTGATCCAGAAGGATCAAAAGCAGGAGAAAGATTTTAAGGACTCTGTGTTCCTTCGAACCTTAGGAAAGGGCCTGACACCCTCCTCACATTCTTCCTCAGGAGAAAGACCAGCAGTTGCATGGAGGGTGGGGGCAGGGTCAGCTCTTCCCATCCCCCAGGCTGTGAGTACCACGTGGTGTGATGTGAGAGCCTTGGGAGGGACCCAGCCTTTCCCCATCTGCCAGGTGCCTAGAGTTCCACCAGGAGGGCCAGGCCTTAGGATTGGCACTGCCCTCTTCCCGAACGTGTTTTGTTTTGTTTGTTTTGTTTTGAAGCTGCTATTGCAAGAAGGGGAGGGGACATGACTTTGCTTCTTGTTGGGTTTGCTGACAGCATCTGATCTCTGGAGGAAGAGTCTTTTTTGCAGGAAGGTTGGGGCCTGAGCCCCTGGGAACTGACCAGTCCACTAGCTGAGTTCAGCTACCCCCTTGGTCCAGGCGATTCTGATTTGCGGGCCCCACAAGGAGCTCCCCCTGCACCTCAAGGCCTGCCCCTTACAGACAGAGAGTGAAAGAGGCCTTGGGATCTCAAGACTCTGAGGCCCAGCCTGAGGGGCCATGGGGCCAGCCTGGGCCCCACCATCCTGTCCCTTGCCTTGGTGCTCTGGGCCAGCCCAAGTGCTGAGTTGGCGGCTCAGCAGCTGCTTCTGCCCACGGGGGCCCAGTTATAAATAAGCCCAGTGCGGCCAAGTCATCAAGTTCTGCCTCAGCCGCATTACCTCAGTGACCACAGGTTGAGGCTGCCCAAGAGCTGGGCCCACCGGGATGCGCCCACCCAGGCCAAGGGCTGGACCAGCCTTGGTGCCTCCTGGGGTCCCCAGACCCCAGGTCTGTGCATCTGCAGCCACTCAGACCTGGGCCTCCCTGGACACAGGTCACGGAAGGGGCAGGGCCATCCCGCCTGCATGGAGCCAGCAGCTATTTACAAACCGAAACCGGCGGGAGTGCAGTGGCTGTGGCCAAAGCGGCTCCAGGCCCCCAGCCCCCACTCCCACTCCATCCCCAGCAGCCCCACCCCCCTCTCCCCATGGCTTCCTCTTTCCCTCCCCACACAGCCCCCCAACCCCCCACGGCCTGGCCATCTCTCTCTGGACAAACTGCAAGCACCGCAGTGACCCTCTACCCTGCAGAGGCCAGCTCATAGGCCCCCTTCTCTTCCCCTGCCTCAGGACCCCATCAGTCAGGGCTCCTTAGAGCAGGAGCCCCTTCCCACCCAGACCCAGCCCACCCTGGCCTGACCAAGGCGCATTCCCACAGTTCTCAGTTCCTCTTCATGCTTGGAAAATCTCCAACCCCAATGGCCGCCACCATACTGCCTGTCCTTGCCCAAGGGTGACTGCTCTGGGCACCCTCAGCCTTCATGGGGGCCAAGGAGTCTTGGAGGCCGCGGAGGAACTGGGGCACCTGGGGACTTCAGGGAGCCTGTTTCTGGGCAGGAGGCCCCAGGCAGCACTCTCTTTGAGTTGGGTTTTGGCCCACTCTTCAGGCTGCTGTGAGTCACAGGCCCCTGCGCGGTGCAGAACTGAGCTGGGACGGACGGACCTGGGCCCGAGACCCCAGCACATCCTGCTCGGGAAAGGGCAGGCGGGACGGTGCCACAGCAGGAATCGGTCCCAAGGGGAGAAAACAGAGGACGGTACTAATGCTCATTACTAGTAACAGTTTACGGTGTGTATCAGCCAGCTCTCTGTCCCCAGAACAAGGCTGTCCCACTACTGCCATGACAAATGGAAGCTGAGGCTCAGAGGGGAACCGCGTGTCTGAGACTTCACAGCTGGAAAGCATCTGCACTGCGGTTTGAGATCTCCGGACACCCAGTGCCGTTCTCTCCCCGTCCGACAGCGCCTTGCTTCGGCTCGCACCTCAGCTTCCACGCCGGGAGGACGGACAGTCCCGAGCACTGTGACGAGGGCAGAAGCAGGGCTGACCTGAAGCTCGAGGCCTTGGACAGCAGAGCTGTCAAATGGCCGTCTCTGGCCAGGCCATGCGTGCCTAGAGCCCTCCGCCCCACCCAGAGGGAGGGCTCCGGCCGCCCCCTACCTTTCTTCCTGCCAAGTCCCAGGTGAGGCAAAAGCCCCGGCCCGAGCCCTGCTCAGCCACAGCCACCCTCTGACAGTCACCTAACATCTCTGAGCCCCCGAGTCCTCTTCTGTGAAACTGTCATTCCATAAGCACCAAGCTGGGTACATGCTGTCTCTGAAGCTAGCACGCGGCCCTGCCCACAGCTCTGTGGGGAAGGCAGAAGGATTACAAAATCCTGAGAGCTCTGAGAGGGAAACTGAGGCTGTGGGGCACTGAGGAAAGAGTGAGAAATACTTCCCAGGGTGGGAGGGGGCCCATGAGCCATGGGTCCTAAAAGACTAGAAAGAGGCCCCCAGAAAAACACAGGGGGACGGGCGCTCCATTCTGAGTCTCATCCCTATGTCTTCAGCCTTTCCCACGGCCTGAGCGCCCTTCCTTCCTCTAAGCCTGGTAAACTCCTATCCACCCATCAAGGCCCATGGACACTCCATAGCATGACCAGGCCTGGCTGGCCTGGCAGCTACACATCTCCTCTTTCCCACCCTGGGTTTGAGCAGACCCAGAGACTAGTCTGCCTTGGTCACAACACCCTTGCCAGCCCCACCCAGCCAGGCATCTGCTCCCAAGCTCCAGCCCCCGCCGTCCCCAGCTCCGAAAAGCACCGTTTCCCTTTTCTGGGTGACCACACGCCATGCACAGGGAATTTCCATCGCAGCCTTCGGAGCCTCTGATTCACTCAGACCCCCCATACAGTTAACTCCTTCTGGGCCTGCGCCTTCTGCTGCTGCCCCCTGGGCTGCCCTCACCCTGCCTGGGACCCCTGAGGAGCCTCAGACTGGCCTTGCGCTCCACAGCCTGGACGTGGAAGCCAGCCTCTTGCTCTCTGGCCCACTCAGGGTCCTCTTACTTCCGTCCCATTTGAGGAGAGCCCTGCCCCCAGGGCTCAGGGCCCACACTCCGGGGCAGCGAGCTGAGCATGGGTTCCGCAGTAACACAAGCCTGGGTTTAGTCCGATTCTGGCCCTTTCTGCTCTGTGACCTGGAGGGATGTAAGTAAAGGCTCGCTCTGGGCCCCGTTTCTCATCTGTAAAATGGAGATGATTCCTGTCCCAGAGTTTGTTGTCAATTCCCAGTGTGCTAGGCCCATGAATGGAGCTCAGTAATGAGCGCTTTTTTTCTTCTTTCCCAAGGGCCCCTCTTCCCCCATCACAGGGGCCCTACTCCAGACTCGAGTCCTTTTTTCTTTTAAGTTTTTATTTTTTAAGATTTTATTTCTTTATCTTTAGAGAGAGAAAGGGAGGGAGAAAGAGGGGGAGACAAACATCAATGTGTAGTTGTCTCTCACGCGCCCCACACCGGGGACCTGGCCTGCAACCCAGGCGTGTGCCCCAGACTGGGAATCGAACCAGTGATGCTTTGGTTCACAAGCCGGCACTCAGTCCACCAAGCCACACCAGCCAGGGCTTTTTTTAAAAGGATTTTATTTATTTATTTATTTTTTGAGAGAGGGGAAGGGAAGGAGAAAGAGAGGGAGAGAAACATCAGTGTGTGGTTGCCTCTCACATGCCCCTCATACTGGGGACCTGGCCTGCAACCCAGGCCTGTGCCCTGACCGGGAATTGAACTGGCGACCCTCTTGGTTCACAGGCCAGTGCTCAGTCCATGAGCCACACCAGCCGGGGCCCAAGTCTTTTTTTTCAGTCTGGCGTTCCCCTACCAAGACCTGGTGGCTCAGACAAGGTGAGAGAGAAGGGTGGGAAGGTAGAGGAGGCCAGGGCTGCGATCTCAGGGCTCCCTCCTGCCAGCCTCCCAGCCCCCTCTGTTTCTCAGTTTTTCCAAGGAGGCGGCAGAGAGGCCTGGTGGGAGCTCCGAGAGGCTGAGGGCGGCAGAGACCCTGAGCCTCGGGAACAGAGCCTCCCTCCCTCCCCCCCGTGGGATGAGGGGTGTGCGCCTTGCACAGGGGCTTCACACACGCTGTCTGATCTAATTCTCACAGCCCCACGCAGTGTGTCCTGGGATGGCCCCATTTCACGGATGAGGACATTGAGGCCCTGGGCAGTGACCGGCCCTCAGCTACACAGCAAACGAAGGATGGGGACAGGATTCAAATCAAGGTCTGCCTTTACCGGGCTCAGTAAGCACTTGTGGAGGTCAGTGAGGGAAACGTGCACTAACCGAATCCCTACTGTATCCTAGGGAAAGGCTGACAATCTTGTTCAGGCCTTTGAACAATGCTGGCAGGTAGGCCTTGTTGACCTCTCTGTAGAGATGGATCCTCTAGGCTCTGGATGGGGAAAGGAGCTTGCTCAGAGGCCACACATCCCGTCTCGGGGAAGGACCCAGGAGCACCGAGAGAGGAGGATGGTATCAGGGGTTCCAGAGATGAGGGTGCTGAGGGGAAGCAGCTCCTGTCCTCAGTGAGCCAGCAGCGTGGGGGGTGCTGCCCGTGGTGAGCAGAAGGAAGTCGCTGTGGGTGGCGGTGGGTTTGAGGTGCCGGAGGCTGAGTGATGTGGCCAGGAGGTGAGCTCCTTGTCTGTAGGCCTGGTCAGCAGGAGACAAGGGTGCGGTGGGGTGGCCGTGATTCAGGGCCCAGGGGAGGTCGGCCTGCTCTGGAGATCTGTGCCTCCTGTGGTTGGGACTGGGGACGGTGGATGGGAGGTGGCACAGAAGGGAAGAGACTCAGGGGGCTAGGGAGAGAATGAGGTAAACAGGGAAGAAGGTCTCTGGAGGGCAGCCTGGAGGAGGTGAGCCCTTGAGAGACAGAGGCCTTAGGGTGCAGAAGAGGGTGGCCTGTGAGCAGAGGTTGTGGGAGATTGAGAAAGAGGTTCTGGGAATGTTGAGAAGTATCTTCTGGCTGGAGGTGGGGCTGGGGCAGGTCCACCAGGAGTGGGGGAGGGTAGAAAAAGCTGGCTGCCCTCTGAGTGTTGGGGGTTGTGGCACAGGCCTCAGAAGGTTGCACTTCAGCCTGTGGACGAGTGAGAGCTAAGGAAGATTTTTTAGGGAGGGAAATACCCACGAGAGACACTCAAGATGGGGACAGCGGCAGCACAGGCCCCAGGGCCATTTGGAACCACAGTCCCCTCTCCCTCCACTCACCAGCTGTGTGTCCTTGGGCACGTCCCTCACCCACCTGGGCCTCACTTCTCTCTGTGAAATGGCACGGATAATAAAACGCCTGCCTCTTGGAATGACGTGAGGGTGGACCGAGTTACTGCAGGTGGACAGTGGGGGCTGGACAAAGGCGAGGCCCTTTCCCCGTGCCTTTGGCCACAGGCGCTCTCTGAACACCTACCAGAACCCGAGCAAGGCTCTCAGACAGCCTGGCCGAGCCATGCTGTGCCAGGCATGGCCGGCTTCTGAGCCTCAGTTTTCTCACCTGCACCACAGGGACGGTGATGGTGCCGACTTCAGATTTGGCGAAGAGGGAATACACCCTCGATGGTGCCGCCTCCCGTCTGAGGTCAAAACTAAACCCCACACCACATCCCCCAGACTCTACTTGGTGCAGCCCCTGCCCTCTCCCCGCGCCCTGTGGTCCTGGTGCTCGGCTGGGCCCCGGCCTGGAGCTCTCCCCTCAGCCACCTGCGCGGCTTGCTCCTTCCCTCGCTTTCAGGGTTTGCTCAGGCTCCTCCTCAGGGAGGCCTGCCCTGCCTGCAGTCCTCTTCAGTGGACCCACTGCCCCCACCCCCTCTGCCCGCTCCAAGGTCCCCCTTACCCACTTGCCAACACGGAAAAGATCTCATCTGCTATGCTTATCCCCCACCCCTCTGCTCCAGGACGAGCCCCCCAGGGCAGGGGTCTATGCCCGTCTGGGCGGCCTGGCCCACAGAGGCCCCACGTGGGTATCTGTGAGATGTCCTGATGCACAAAACAGCCTGCCCGGGGCTCCAACCTGCACTCGGAGCCCCGAGGGGCCCGGGCACCCGACACTGAGGCCCAAGGAGCCTCTCCTTGTGTCTCAACCGTGAGAGGAAGTTGCAAGACGGCCATTTGTGTGCAGGCTGAGCCCTGCTTGTCATCTTTCCCAGCTCGCGGTCTGAGGCCTGAGTTTTCCCACACGCCCCGTCACGCCCTGTGGGGGCCCGTTGCTAGGAAAGGGGGAGGGGACTCGGTTGTCTGGGTTTAGAGCTCTCTGGGGTTGAGGCTGAGGGGCCTCCAAGCTTAGGGCTTGTGTCCCCTCCGTGGACTCACTCAGCTTCGAAGACACAGCACCCACGTTTCCTGTTGCCCACCCACCTTGCAGTTGCAATAGCACCTAGCCTACCCCAGCAGCCACCCAGCCCAGCGGGGGCAAAGGGCAGCCTAGCCGGCCCTCTGTCACCCCAGTCCTTCCTGTCACTCCACCCAACAGGGCCTCCTCCTTGGCCAGAGCAGGGTGTCAGAAAAGCACTCTTGTGTGCGGTGGGCAGGAGGGGAAGTGGGTACAACTTTTATTGAGGGTCATGTGACTACCTATCTGTCCATCATCGATCATCTATCTCAAAAGTTAAAAGGTGGTACACCCCAAACTAATACAACAGTGCATGTTAATTCTACCTCAGTAAAAAAATACATATCCTTTGACATCAAAGAAGGGAGTCGAAAACCCCTGTGCACCTACGTTACAAAATCTCAATGGATGATCCCAGTTCCAATGAGTTAAGATAGCTGTGTGTTATTTTCAATATTAGAATTGAAGAGCTTTCTATTTCCATTGAAGTCATTTCTTTTTCTAAGAAAAGATTTTATTTATTCATTTTTAGGGAGAGGAGAAGGGAAGGAGAGAGGGAGAGAAACATCAATGTGTGGTTGCCTCTCACACGCCCCTTCCTGAGGACCTGAGGCATAACCCAGGCACATGCCCTGACTGGGAATCAAACCAGTGACCCTTTGCTTCACAGCCCACACTGAACCCACTGAGCCACACCAGCCAGGGCCATTTCTATTTAAGTAATTTCTGATACTATGGATTAGCATCTACAGGGAGGTGGACACCTCCCTCTAACTTCTCTGTTTGAGAAAAAAAAAAAAAAGCCTTGCCCCTTGACCCAGCATTTCAACTTTTGGAAACTTATTCTAGACATACACTTGTATATGTGTAAATTAACACATTTTATCGATTGTAGTAGTGTCATTTGTCCTAGCAAATTACTGGAAACAACCTGAATGTCCATCCTTTAGAGACGGGTTAAGTGTATTTTTTAAAAATTCTCTTTTTTAAAGATTTTCTTTATTAACTTTTTAGAGAGAGGCTGGGGAAGGGAGAAAGAAAGGTAGAGAAACATCAATGTACAAGAGATGTATTGATCAGTGGCCTCCCACACCCCCCAGCTGGGGACCTGCAACCCAGGCAAGTGCCCTGCCACCCAGGCAAGTGCCCTGCCTGGGTATTGAATCGGTGACCTTCCAGTTTGCAGGCTGGCACTCAGTCCCCTGAGCCACACCACCCAGGGCTGGTTAAGCACATGGTTAGCAGCTGAAATACTATGCAACAATGAAAATGGACCGTAGCTACATGCAACTACACGGTGGGAAAAAGAAGCAGAATCCCCTCCAAAATATTTACACTATGATCCTTTTTATATAAAGATATGTTAAGATAAAAACTAAACTATGTGTTAGAGATATTTACATAAGTGGTAAAGCTGTAAAGAAAAAGCAAGGAACTAATTACTGAAAACGTTAGGGTGGTATTACTTCCAGAGCGGGGGAGGGGGTCTGTAAGAGGACATTTGGAGGGTGCTTCTGGTGTGCTGGCAATGTTTTATTTCTTGACCTGGACAGTGGTTAGACAAGTGTTACCTTTGTAATTATTCTTGGAACTCTATGCAAACATTTTGTGCGCTCTTTAATATGAACGAGGCCGCTCACTTAACAGTATTGCAGCCCATCCAAACAGTGGAATACTATACAGTCATCAAAAAGAAGAGGCAGCTCTATGTGCACAGGCATGGGATTGATTTAGGGGTGAAAAAGCAAAGTACAATGTGTTTTTACGCTACCCTTTGGATAGAATTAATGAGAGGACATGCCTGCCCCTGTGCTTACGGCTGTTTGCCCTCTCTCTAGAAAAACACACGAGTCTCAGGCCAGCTGCGGGGGGCCTGTGGAAGGGGAACTGGGCACTTGTTTCCTTTTTTGTGCCTTTTGAGTTTTGTGTCATGTGCATCTTTTATCTATTCAAAAAATTAAATGAAATTAAATTAAAAACTTTTTTGCCTCTCATTCTCTGGAACCCTGAAGGTGTTTGGAGTCAAACTGATTTCTTGCCGACAAAAATGAGAACCACGGCCCAAGGCGTGAGGCGTTGGGTGACCTCTCGCAAGTCGGGGGCCTTCTCTGGTCCCCATTTCCTCCACTATAGAAGACGGAGGCCAGGTCATCCCCGGCTGTCCTGTCTCCTCCCCAGTCCTTTGTCTCCTTTTCTGCTGCCTGCACCCTGTCCCCTCCTTTGACACTCTCTCTGATTTTTTCTTTCCCTTCCTCTCTGATCCTCGCTGCCTCCCCCTGCCCTTCGCCCTCCCTGCCCTCTCCATGAGGTCACAGGGGTGGAAGCGGTCAGCACAGTGCTGGGCACTCAGAAAATAACTCCCCTCCTTCTAAAGGAGCTGGGAGCTCCGGGAGCTTTGTGGGTGATCTCACCCTTCTTGCTCTGCTGGAAATGGCTTCAAATCTGGATCCTACTGTTCCAAAAACTTTGCATAACAGCAGGTCCCCGGGCATGTGAGGACTGGGAAGGGGCGGGAAAGTGGGAGGAAGGGTGGGGAGGTCTTGACGGTGCAAGCACGTGCCTTGCGTAGAAAGAGTCGTTCTGCCCATTTTCAGAGATTTGGGCCCTGGATCGTTTTGGGGGCGTCCTTCCTCAGGTCCGTTGGGCTTGGCCAGACTTGGGACAATGGAATTTCTTCTCCTGGGCCTCTTGAGACTTCGGCCTTAGAAACACATCGCTGACCTGGTTTGCTGTCTCTGCCTCGGAGAAGTGCGCCACACCCTCTGCCTACAGCCAGCCAAGACACCACCGTCGCCCCTGGATGCAGCCCAGGCTCCTTGGCTTGGCACTCAAGGCCCTTTGCCTTCCTGTCCTGTCTTGCTTCTTGCCACAAAGATGGCGACTCACTGTTCCCTTCTTCTTTCCCCCCTTCCTTGCCTTTGCTCAGGCTGGTTCCTCAGCCACACAAGGCCCTTCCCCTGCATGCTTTCCTACCCACGGTACTGACTAATGAGTTGTTCCTCGATGTACCTAGCACCTGCCTCTCGTGCCCCCACCTCCTGGACACCCAAGGCATGCCTCATTCGTGCTTGTGCCCAGCATGTGGAAGACCCTCAATAAAATGTTAGTGATTAAATGAATGAGATAAATAAGCATATAAACAAATCAAACCAAACCAAGGCAATAATGAACGAATGAATGAACGAATGAATGAAGACATCACGCAGGGCCTGTTCTCCTGGAGTAAACATGCCCTCACAGTCACCCAGTTAGCTGGGACTCTGCCTTCTAGGCAAGGAAGCTGAGAGCAGGGACAGAGCTGTTGCCCCTCTTGGGGAAGGGTCGGGGTCAGGTTCTTAGGGTGTCTTGGGGACTTGTGAGCTGGACCCCTTGGAGAGACTCAAGTGTGGATGCAAGGTATCAGTGAAGAGGGAAGTGGTCTAATGGTGAACCTAAGCCCGTGGTCCCGAGTCTTTGCTACCAGTGAAGAAACACTTGGGGGCCTGGGCTCGCACTAACAGCAAAGAGGTAAGCTAGTCTTGGTGGGAAGGGGATACAAAGCAAAGGGTTGGACTGCACAGGGGACGAAACCGAATGCTCCAGAAGATCTTCCCCAGCAGAGTGGCCTCACCAGAGATCAGTGGATCAAAACATGTCTCCACTTGTCCCTCAGCCTTGCAGATGAGATCAGGAGCTCTCTGAAGGCAGGGGTCCTGTCCAATATTCTTCTGTTTTCCCAGCACTCAACACACAGCCTGGAACTCAACACTGGCAGGGGGCACGGATAAAAGCATGAGTGGTTGGGTGAATGAGTTGATGAGCAGGTGGGTGGGTGGATGGATGGGTAGATAGCTAAATGAATGGATGATTGGGTAGGTGGATGGGTGGGTGGAGAGATGAATAGGTGGATGCATGGATGAATGGATGGATAAATGGACTAACTGATAGCTGGGTATACAGTAGATAAACCGAGGAAATACAGACTGGTGGATTAATGAGGGATGAGTGGGCTGGTCCATGGACATATAGATGTCTAGATGGACAAGTAGATAGATAGATGGGTGGATGGACTAACAGATAAATGAATGAATGAATGAATGGACAGTTGGATGAACTGATAGGGAAATGAATGTATGGCTGACTTGATGGGTAGAGAGATGGATGGACAAATAGATAAACAAGTTATTTCAAAAACAGGTGAATGAATGGACAGCCAAGAAAGGTTAGTATACTAGGAAGCCTAGATTGATACTCTGGCATTGGCAAGGGGTAGGGAAACTGAGAAATCTGGGCTGGGACTAGAGCCCCAGCGATCTGGAAGAAGAAGGGGTACTCAGGAAACTGGGAGAGGTGGTGCAAGAATCAGGAGCCTCCTTTGGTGGAAAGAAAGCCAATGGGAAGGGACTGGAATGGGGGAAGGGAAAGCACACGATGCTGCTGATCGGGGAGCCCAGCCCCAGGCTGTATGGAACCTGGGGGTTGGGGACCCCAGGCCTAAGAAGAGCCAGGCCTAGCAGTCTGAGCTCTCAGCCAGCCAGGCTGACCTCAGAAAGTGGAGGCCCCAGGATGGCATCCCTACCAGCTCTGACCCCAAGGAAGTAACTATGGGCCACATGAGGGGATCTCAGAAGCATTTGTGGGGTTAGGGGTTAAAGCCTCAGCACAGCCCGGGGCCAGCAAAGGCCTCGCTGTGGTAGATCTAGCCTTCCTCCCTCCTACTCTTCCTCTCCACCGCAGCCCCCATGGCCGCCCCTCACAGTCGCAGCTTCCTCTGGACAGGGGGCTTGGCCCCCACAGCCTCCCAGGCCAGCCCCTGGAGCACCACCTGCCCCAGCCTACTCTAGAGGGCCAGAGACTTCCTGTAGCGCAAGAGATTTATGCAAACGGGCTGGGGCGGTGATGTCACCCCAAGGGGACTATCTTCCAGTGGCAGGCCCTTCGATAAAATCAGGAACTTGCGCTGGCCTTGCAATGTCAAGGAAGGGGGCTCACCCAGGGCTCCTGTAGCGCAGGGGGCAGGCCTGAGCCCTGCGCCCGCTGAGTCCGTCCAGCCCCCGACGGGGCTTCCCATCCCAGGGGGCTCCGCACTGGCCCCCACCGAGGCAGGGGACCTGACCGGCTCGGAGCTCGGCTGGATGTTACAGGCGTGCAAAATGGAAGGGTTTCCCCTCGTCCCCCCTGTGAGTACTGGGACTCCTCTACCAGCCCAGCTTGTGGCCCTCGGACGCCCGCCTGCCCGCTCCCCAGCCCACAGGCTGCCCTCCTGGCTCGCTATCAGTGGGAAGTTGGTGTTTCCTCCCTGGAGCTCCTGGCCTGAGAGCCAGCGAGGGGGCCATCGGGTCGTCAGAGCATGCCCTGGCGGGCTGAGGCTGGGCCCGTGGTGGGGCTGTGATCGGTGGGGCCTGAACGGTTATTTATAGGTGGGGCTTGGGTGGCAGGACTGGGCACCAGGGCAGGGTACTGGGCCGAAGATGGTGAGGGCGGCAGCCGAGAGGTGCTGGAGGAGGAGATGGGGAGACCGGCGTGGGGGGAGGCTGGTCCCTGGGACAGTGACGCTGTGAGAGCCGCGGGCGGCGGGCCGGAGGTCTTGGCCTATGGCCTGTGAGCTCTTGGACCCTGAAGCTGCTGTACGTCTGGGTCCCCAGCGCCCGGCTTGGGGCCTGGCACAGAGGACATGGTTGCTGACCAAAGGGGCCCATAGGTCCCCAGGAGGCTGGGGCCGGGACCAGGGGTGGAACAGAGACTAGGGCTGCAGTTAGGGTTGGGGCTAGGGCTGGGGGTAAGGGAGAAGAGGGTGGGAGCTAGGGTTGGGGACATCTTGAGGCTGAGATTGGGGCTGGAGTAGGGTCTGATCGAGTATGGGACAGGAATTAGGGCAGGGGCTGAGGTGGGAGGTGAAGAAGAAGGACCAGGGACACAGGAAGGCTGGGACCACAGGCTGGGGAGGACGTCCACTGCTCTGGGTGGCAGTTGCAGCCTTAGGCAGGTGTCAAACTTGGGCTCCTCCAAAGGGATCTTTCTGTTTCCTCGCTCTATCTCCACTCAGCAATGGTGGGGAGCCCTGGGGGTGCTGGGAAGGGTCTTGGCAGGGCCTGCCCACGTGACTCAGCTTTCCCAGCTCCCCTCCTCCGCCCACCCCAGCTGCCCACCCCAGCTGGGCCTCAGAGCCCCTGGGAGGCACCTCGGCCGACATCCTGCTGCTGGGCTGCCTTGCCTGAAACCCCAGTGCTGGGCTCCTGGTCTCCTCGCTCGGCTTGACACAGCACCAGCCAGCTGCCCGTGCCCCACCCACCCCCTAACCTGGCCCTGTCCCACCTTTCCCTTACCTGGGACCAAGAAAGTGTGGGGCAAGCAGGGGGTGATGTAGGTGGTCCCAGGAAGAGCCAACTCTGCCTCAAGAAAGCCATAGGCCCAGGGGCTTGGCTATCCTCTCTCTGACCCTTGCCTCTCAATCCCTAAGCTCCAGATAGAGAGGGGCCAGAGGCACATCTTGGGCTCCCATACCACACCCTTCAGCCCCTCTCCCCAGACCAGGGGCTACCCTGAGTATTCCTGGGAGGGTGGGCCCCAAGGCAGCCCTGGCCCCTAGTCCCAGCCCTGAGGCCCAGAGTGATGGTTGTGCAATTCCTGGGCACACGCTTCAGGGCGGGGAAAGGCCTGGTGACTGCTGGAAAGACTGGGTGTCCCTGTGCTGTGCCAGTGAGGGGGTGGGGGTGGAGGGTGGGGGAGGGAGAGGGCAACGGGGAGGAGGGAAGGAGAGGGGAAGAGGGGAAAGCAGGGTCCCAGTGAGGGGGTCAGAAGGATGGATGAGGGGCAGTGAGGGTGTCGAGGCTCCGGCCACCCATGGCTCCCAAAGCCCACCTGGGTGGAAGCTGTAAACTCCATCAGCATGCCCAGCCCTTGGTCGCCGCAGTGGCCCTGGGCAGGCCTGGGGCCTGGGCACAGGCTGGGGTGGGGGCCGTGGGGACTTGGGCAGGAGGACAAGCGTGTGCACTGCAAGGACGAGTGTGCAAGTGGAACGGGAGTGACTGTCGAAGGGTATAGGCAGAGGCGAGTTTGATGTGCTTGAAGGCAAGTGTGTGGCTACGTGTGTGAATCTGAGTGACTCTGTGTGGGCCTATGATGTGTGTGTATGTGTGCATATGTGTGAGTGTGAGGAGACCTATGGGTGTGAGCTGCCTTGTGGGAGTGTGGGTGTGAGTGTGTCATGGGGAACGCGTACGTCTGGGGGCTGTAGGGGCATCAGTGTGAATGTGAGAGGGCAAGTCTGTGAGGCTGGGGCTCGGGCATGCAGGTGTGAGTGTGAGTGTGATTGTGCAGCGCAGTGTGAAGAGGCAGGGGTGGGGGTGAAGGGAGGCTGTGCTCTCCCCTCAGCCCTGGTCTTCTTGGGCCCGCTGACCTCCAGGGTCCCTGTCACCCGCTTTCTGCAGGAGCCACAGCTCTTGCTCTCCTAGGTCCCTGCTCCCACTCCCTGTGGCCTCTCCCAGGCCCAAGCAGAGAGATGCCCAGCACAGCGATGCAATCTGGAGGGTGGTGTGGGCCCAGCATACTGGGGGGTTTGCAAACCTGGCTGAGGTCCCCCCACCGCAGTTCGAATCCTGACACTGTCCTCTCTCAGCAGCCATCGGAAGACCTGGTTCCCTACGACACAGATCTGTACCAGCGCCAGACGCACGAGTATTACCCCTATCTCAGCAGTGATGGAGAAAGCCACAGTGGTGAGTGCAGGGCCCGCCCCTCCCCATGGCCCCAGCCTGGCTGGGCGCCTGAGTGACTCCTGGGGTGTGGAGGGAGGAAAAGAAATGGCTCCCAGGGCTTCTGTGGAATGCTGAGAACTGGCTCAAGCTAGTTCCCAGGGGATGTGAATTCCCTGCCCTAAACCCCGCACTCCCCTACAGCCCCACCCCAGCTTCCATTTATCGAGCATCATCGGTGCGCCAGGGCACGAGGTCAGCTTCTTCCACGTTTATCCTCTTGTTCAGTCTTTGTGGTCTTTCTACCAATGAGGAAACAGGCTTTGGGAGCGATGTAATTTGGGCAAGGTCGCACAGCTGGTCGGGGGGGATCCAGGTCTGTCTGTTCCAGGCCCAGTGCCTTTCCTCTCCGATTTCTCCTTCTTCCTCTCTGTTCTCGTCACCCCCTTACCCCGAACTGTGGGTGCAGGCCCACCCCCTGCTATGTGGAGCTAGCAGTTTCTTAACCTCTACAGAAACTTGGGGCCAGATAACTCTATGGTGTGAGGCTTGTCCTGTACGTGTGGGACATTTAATGGTGTCCTTCACTTCTACCCACCAGATACCAGTGGGCTCACCAGTCACGACAACCGAGAACACCTCCACACGTTGCCGAATGTTCCTTGGGGGGGCAGGATAACCCCGATTTGGCAATTGCTGGGCTAAAAGAATGGATCTAAGAGTTCCTTATTCAGCAGGGGTCGAAGCCCCCATTTGCTGGGGTGGGGGGCAAGAATGGGGCCTGGGCTAGAGGCCCTTCTGTCTGGGTGTAACTGCCCAGCCCGGATCCTGGAGCAGATTCTGGGGAGGAGAGACAGGCATTAGGTGCTGGGGACCTGGGTGGTGGGCTGTGAGTGCGGCTTGGTAATCGATGGGGACACCTGTGAACCAAAGGTGATGTAGTCTAGTTAAGGGGTCCTCACTGGGGCTCTGAGACCTGGGCAGCCCAGACCCAGAGAAGTCTGCAGCCCCAGAGGGAGAGGGAGAGGCACACTGGGTGCCACAGCTGAGCAAGGTTTCACACTCAAAGGCTGCACCTGGGGGCCAGTCCCGCCTGTAGCTCCATTTCACAGGTGCTCCTATGGCAGCCTCAACTCGCCAGCCACCCCCAGGGGTGCTACATGCAGTCCTTACTTAGGACTCTCCTATCTGGGTGCCAAACCTTGTGACCAGCTCCACCTGGAACTCATACCTGGCAGCTGGTATAAAGACCGTACCTGGAAGCCAGGTCTTGGGAGGAAGTGGTGGAGGTACCTTGAGGCCACATCAGGGAACACACAGGCCTCTTTCAGAAAGAACCTCGGGGCTGAAAGGCTTTAAAATATCCTCTTTTTCACCCTTTTAAACTTATCATTCTACAAGAAATGCATCTTCTCTGTGGGAAAGCCAGACAGTTCAGAGAGAGTCGCCCTCTGCAGGAGTCAGAGCGCAGCGCCCACACCTAGCCGGCAGGACCTGCGCCGCCCCTCCGGGCTTGGGGACGGGCGCCCCCTGGTGGTTCCAGGCAGCAGGACTGCCCGGGCTCAGGCACGCTCAGGGCCGCCTGGGATTGCTTCCAGCGTTAGGGATTGGTTCGCCTGCGGCCTGACCCTGGGTTTGGATGCATTTCTTTTGGGTCCACTGAAGCCTAAATTTTCCCTCCTGTAATATGGGGGTGCTGTTCGTATATTTAGAAAGGAGCTAGGCCTGGGGCTGGCTGATGGAGGGAGTACTTCAGAGAAAGCCTGTGTTCTCTATCCCTGGGTGGGGCTCGAGGAATTGACTCCTGATTAGATGCTTGAGCACCCCGTTTGGGTCGTGAAGCCTCAGTGTCTGCAGAGACTCCTCCAGTGTCCCCACGTGTCTGAGCCCCTACTTCTCCAGGCATCTGATATGGCCCTTCCTAATAATACCTGTTGGAAGGTGACGTCTGAAGGCTCAAGAGCAGAGACACCCCCACTTCCTTCCCCCAGTCCCTGCATGTTCCTTGGCCTACGTTTCAGGCGGTGAGGCCGAGTGAAAAGGCGCTGGGGTTGGGACCTGAGTCTCGCCCCGTTCCATCACTCACCCGTGTGTAACCTTGGAGACTGACTTGATCTCGCTGAGCCCAGCTCCCCACCTATAAAACGGACAGCAGGAAAATACCACGGAGAGTTGGGATGCTTAAAAATGAGGGGATGCGGGAAGTGGATGAGCTAATGTTCTGAGTCCCAGGCCCAGCAAACGTTCAGGACACCGTGCGGCAGCTTTGCTGCGTGCCCCAGGCAGGGGAGGGCTCCAGGGCAGGTCCTCCAGAGAGCCACCCAGCCACCCATCCAACCCGCCCATCCGCACACCCGCACACCCACCGAACAGCCTCTGGTTATCTGCCAGGCACCAGGCACTGTTCTAGGCGCTGGAGGCTCCATGGTGGGCAAATTGGACAAGGCCACTGCTTGCCCGGTGAGGGGGAGCGACCGCCAACCAGCCGGTGGGCAGGCGCGGAACCGCAAGGCCTAAGAAAAGCGGAGGCGGGTAATGTGCTGTGTCCACGTGGGGGCTGCTTTAGTGCGGGGGCCCAGCGAGGGTCTCTGGGGGCGGCCGTCGGGGGGACATCGGAGCGAAGAGAAGGGACGTGCACGCACAGGCAGGTGGGGGCCGGGTGTGGTAGGCAGAGGCCCAGCGAGGCTGTGAGCAGGGGAGCGGGTGGAGACCAGATGAAGCCGGGGGTCGGCAGGGGGCAGACCGCAGGGCCTGAAGGCCAAGGTGGGAGTGTGGCTTTTATCCCGCAAACAGTAGGAGCCATTGGAGTTTGATCGGGAAAAGGACGTGATCTGAATAACCTTCTGTGTGAGTGTGTGTGTTTGGTAAAAATTCAAATACATTTTAAATCTTTAATTTTTAATGATTAAAGTAACACGTACTTACTGCAAAACTTTTAAAACTACAACAGAATGCCAAGTAAAATATTTCCCTCGCCCCCACCTGCCTCCCCACTGATGGCACCTCAGTCTACGTGCGCAGACGTTTGAATTTACGTACATAATCCTGTGTGTTTGTGAATATTCGCGCACACATGTGCATAGTGCTGTTCGCTCAGAAACGGAATTGCGCCGTCACGCTGCTCTGCTCTTCGCTATTTCTTACTTAAACTTGAAGGGAATGTCAGAGACAGACTGAAAATAATTTCTCCCGTCCATGACGTGCTGTGTGAGTGCATGCAGGCACCTCTGGAATAAACACTCGGAGCAGCGGCTTCCAGCTTCCTTCCTGTCACGGCACACACGAACTAATCACTAAATTCTGTGGCACACCAAGAAATCTGTTTCGGTGTTTTGCCCATCTGACCAAAAAATAGGAAAAAATTTGATTCCTTCACACCAGAAAGCTATTATTGTGTTGGTTTTGTCACTTTCTATTTGACAACCTCAGGGAAAAGAGGTCAGTGCCCCCTGACTAAATGTTCAGGTGTCCCAGGTTTTAAAAATTCTTGCGGTGCACCAGTGGCTGCTTCCCCACCCCCACCCCCCGCCCCGGCACACCTTATGAAAAAATTTTTAAATATTTTATTTATTTATTTATTTTTAGAGAGTGGGGGAGGGAGGGAGAAAGAGAGGGAGAGAAACATCAGTGCGTGGTTGCCTCTCGTGCGCCCCCTACTGGGGACCTGGCCTGCAACCCAGGCATGTGCCCTGACTGGGGATCCAGCCGGCGACCCTCTGGTCCGCAGGCCGGTACTCAGTCCCCTGAGCCACACCAGCCAGGGCCACACGTTTTAAATTTGGGACAAATTGTTCTATGAAAGATGAGAATTTGGCTTTCTAGTTATTCATAACATGCACACATTTCTCCACAGATATATAAAGATGATTATGTAGTAGCATTTCTTTTTCTAGTTTTCTTAATAACATATAATACTGTATAAATTGAAGTGGTACTGCATAACGACCACACACACACACACACACACACACACACACACACACTGAAATGATCACCACAGGTTTCGTTAATAATCATCACCTTGTATAGTCACAAAAACTTTTTCCTTGTGACGGGACTTTTAGGCTCTATTACTCTCTTAGCAAACCTGCCGCACAGCAGTGTTGGCTGTGGTCACCGCATTGTTCCTTCCGTCCCCAGGGGACTGACTTCTTTTATAACTGGGAGTTCAGGCCTTGGACCACCTTCAGCCAGTTCCCCACCCCCCACCCCACCCCCTGCCTCTGGGAACCACAAATCTGATCTCCGTGTCTATGGAGTTTGTTCGGTTTTACGATGCCACGTGTAAGTGAGACCGTGAGGCATTTGTCTTTCTCTGTGCAGGAACTTCTGTTAAATCAGCATCTGAACTTTCCGTTCGTAGGGCCCTGTGACGGTGGCAGCTGAGCCACACGGCGTACTTTACCTGTAGGTTCTGGTCTCCGCGTTTCTGAGGGACAGTGAAGCGAGGGTTGACGAGACCTCATTCTGGAACCAGGCTGCGGGGGCCACACCCCCTCCTCCCACTGCCACCCGGGGTGACCGTGGGCAGGACACTTCCCCTCTCAGTGCCTCTGCCTTGCTTCACACCTCCCAGGTTACTGTGAGGATGGGTTGCTGTGCGTGAGATGCTGGCAGCAGTGGGTGCTATACCAGGAGGACCGGCTGTCCTTATCAGCAGTTGTCTAAGGGCGGGGTAAGGGTTCTCGGATGTTTAATCTACGCTGTCCCTTGATTAATAGTAGGTTGGAAATCTGGGCTAAAGGTCGTTTTTTCCTTCGACATCTCAAAGCATTTCTCTGCTGTCTTCTGGCTACCAGAGGTTTTCCTATGAAGTCTGATGCCTTTCTCCATCATTTTTTCACGTGGCCTATGGCTGGTTCACGTTGTGTTCGGACAGAGGTGGCGGCAGTAGGCAGGAAGGAGTGGCTAGGTTCCGGATAGGCTTCGAAGGCCAGGGTCGTAGAAGATGCTTAACTGTGATGAAATGCACGTAACAGAAAATCCGCCACCCTGCTTCTAAGCGTGCCGTTCGGAGGTGGCACGCACACTCACACTGGTGTGCGACCATCACTGTCACCCGTGTCCCACGCTCTCACCCTGTCAGACTGAAACTCTGTCCCCCGCACGCCCTAACTCCCCACACCCCTCCCCGCAGCCTGGTGGCCGCCGTTCCACTTTCCATTTCTCTACGAGGCACACTGCATGTGAGGGGGTCACCCAGCATTGGGTCTGGTCTATTTCAGTCAGTCTAATGTCCTCAGGGCTCGTCCCTGTGGCAGCACGTGTCGGAATTCTCCCTGTTAGGGCTGAGTGACCCTGCGTCACATGCAGAGATCACTTTTGTTTGTCCGTCCGTCACCGGACACCTGGGCTGCTTGCAGCTACTGTGAATAATGCCGCCAGAGCATGATGTGCCGGTGTCTCTTCTAGGTCCTGCTTCCCAGTTCTTTGGGCTGTATTTCTGGATCTTAGGGCAGCTGTATTTTTAATTGTTTGAGGAACCACCATGCTGTTTGCCACGGTGGCTGCAGCGTTTTGCGTTCCCGCCAACAGTGCACAAGGGTTCCCATTTCTCCACGTCCTTGCCAACCCTTGTCATTTTCTGGTTGTGGATAAGAGCCATCCTACTGGGTGTGATAGGGTTTGCTTTCCGTGGTGGGATTGGTAAAGGAAATAGAGTTCCAGAGTATGACTTCTTCTCTCCATCCCTCTGTCTTTCCACATAATCTTTCATTCTGGTATACTGCCGACCATCGACCGACTTATTCACACGTTGGTCTAATCATCCACTAATTTACCCCTCCAGTTGTCCTTCCCTCCAACTACCAAAGCCTCCATCTATCTCTCACTGACTTAGCCATCCAATAAATACATATAAACCTCTTTTATATTCCAGGCACATTGCTAGGTCCCTTGGAATGAATAAAACTCAAGTCCTGCCAGATTTGTCCTTGCAACAAGGGAAGTAACTAGTGCCCTAGTAACTAGGATCCAAGGTAGACAGCAGCAATTTCCATGAGACCTGGAGCTTTCTACTCCGGGTCTCAGTTTCTATCTCTGAACAATCTGCAGGAGGCTGGCCTTCAGGAGCCCTCATCCAATGGCCTGTGATTTCCTGAGCTTCCTTTTCAGCTCTTTCTTAATCCTTCCTCTTCCTTCGCTGCCTGGTTCTCACTTCTGCTCTCCTGCGGGAGCCCTGGCTCCAGGCTGGGCTTTCTGGTCTGAGGAGATAAGGCCAACTGAATGGATAGTTCAGGCTTGAATTGTGTGCAGGGGGGATTGTTTTGAATATAATTTTATTTTTGTCCTGGTGACATACAGGTATTAGTGACACCAAAAAACTGATTAGGAATAGGATGTGTGGACAGGACTTTGGCCCCAGGTTGGGAGCTGGTTTAGAGGGAAGAAATGAGAGGTTCAGATGAATGGGTTATTGCTGGCTGGCCGGATGATGGATGGATGTTTGGACGTTTGGATGGATGGATGGATGGATGGATTATGGAAGAATGGATGATGGATGGGGGCGGGGAGAGGGTGATGGTAGACAGGCAGACGGGAAGGAGCCGTCAGTGGCGTCTGTCGTGTGGGTCTTACTCAAAGCCTTCATGAAGAGCCTTGCTCCTCGAGGAGGTGTGGTAGGGTGGTTAGGGTTCAGTCCCAGAGCCGCACACGGGTGGGTCTGGAGCCCGACTCTCCCGGTGACTGCTGTGGATGAGGCACTTGATCTCCTTGAGTCAGAGTTTCCTCATGTGCAAAAGGAAGATAATATTACTAAGTGGCCACCTGGCGGGCCCCAAACCTGCAGGCTCCTCCAGCTCCCCAAGAGACTGGGATGAAGGTCTACTGTGACCCACTTTGGGAAATGCTGGCCTCAGGCTGGGGCCACCCGAGTGAGCCCATGGGTCTCGGGTAGAACTAGAATAGAGGTGGGGCACAGGAGGGAAAGCTCAATCAGGGCCCTCCCCCTCACACCTGGTCAGACTAAGGTGAAGACTCAGCGGGATAATGTGGATAAACTACTTAGCTCAGTGCCTGGTGTGCTAAAAACCCACTAAACTAAAAGTTCACCTGTACTGATCCTTTAATTAAATATTGATTGATGCTTACTATGTACTGGGTGCCTAACAGGCTATAGAGAGGATGACCCAGAGCTACCTCTAGATACGCAAGGGACGCGTATTCTTTGGAGGAGCAGAGAACCATGCTAAGGGGGCATACGCTGCTGGATGGCCTCGGGGGGCCACTCACGGGACAAGGGGATAAGGCAATGCACTCATGAACAGTCATCTAGCAATAAGGTCCAAAGAGCCCAGGAGTGCCAACTTCTGGACTAGGAGGGACTCCTTCCACCTCTCGGGCTCCCCAGAGGGCCCCGTGCTGGGCTGTCTCTGCCGACCCAGCCATGTGTTACAAAATTGCCTGAGCACCCAAATCAAGGGTGAAGGTTAGGTTTCCGTTGGGCCTTTTGAAACCTTAATTATAGCTCAAGAGTCTCCGTTGCAGCATTCAGGGGACCTGGGGCTGGTGGTGGGGCAGGGCTCCAGAACTTCAGGGAGCAAAGGAACGCCCTCAGGGCCCTGTTAAATTCTAGCTTCCCAGCGTCCTTATCAGCACTTCTGACTCAGTGGGTCTCCCGTACGTGCCCCAAACCTGCAGGCTTCTCCAGCTCCCCAAGTGACCCTGAGGAAGGCCTTCTGTGACCCCCTTTGGGAAATGCTGGCCTCAGGCTGGGGTCACCAGAGTGAGCCCATGGGTCTCACATGGAGCAAGAACAGAGGTGGGGCACAGAAGGGAAGGGGCAATCAGGGCCCCCCAACTTCAGAGTGGAGTGGGTGTGAGGGTAGGGCTGGGCAGCAGGATGGATGGGGCATTCAGTCTGTAAAGATCTGGCGCTTCAGCTCGGCAGGGAAAGCAGAAACGGGAAGGGCCAGGAGGATGGATTTATGGCCAAAGGGGAACCCGGGTGGGCTCACCAGAACCCAGAGCCCCCAAGGACCTGTCTGTAAAGCACGGAGCAGGTTCCCACAGCAAGTGGGGGGTTTCTGGATCTTGCTAACTCATGATGAGACAGACGCACAAACTGTGTGTTGCTTTGTTTTCCCTTCAGGTGCAGGGAATTTTGTGGAGGCGAGGCAGAGAGAGTTCTCAAGAGAATAGGACTCATTTCCCCATCCATTCAGGACATGTTTGTGGTAGAAACACAGAGCTGAGCAAACACAGCTATGGGCACCGGGGCTCAGGGCTGGGACCCCAACTCCAGCCTCCGGGACAAAGTGGCAGCTGGGGCCCCTAAAACTGTTCCTCTGGCCATCGACTGAGATGACGGGAGCAGGAGGAAGAAGAGGAAACAACTATGTATTAGAGCATCTGCCCCTTGCTCAAGGGCTCATGCAGGCTCGTTAGAATAAAATAGTAACCGTAGTAATAATAACAATAAATGTTTATAGAGTCTTAGTTTGAGCCAGATTCTAGTCTAAGCACTTGGCAGGTTCATTTAATCTTCAGAACAAGCCTAGGAGAGGGGTGTCATGGTAGTCCTGACTTATGGATGCGGGAACAAGGACCTGCCCATGCCACACCGCAGTAAATGATGCAGGCAGAATCGGAGCCCAGCTCTGCCTGACTCCCACATGATGTGTTTCTCTCTCCTCTGTGTCCTGCAGCCGCACAGAGGCAGGAGTCTGGACTGAGGGGTCAACCGGTTTCACGTGTGGATGGGACGTCGGTCAGACCCAGCTGGGTCTCTGACTTTTAAAAGGAGATGCTCAGAGTCACATGGCAAAGCCACCCCAGAGCCAAAAAAAATGCATGTCAGTTCTTAGGGATGTGTGAGTGGGTATATGCGTGTGCCAGAGAGAAAAAAGGAGAGGGAGACAGGCAGACAGACATACACCAATCACAAGCGCACAGGGGGCTGGTGGTCCTCTGCAGGGCCTTGTGCTTGTCCCTGAGACGCAGCCCTGGCTGAGCACCCTGTACGCTTTGCCTTTGGGTCGTGTGAGGACACCCTCTGGTCACCTTGTCACCATACCTTCTTCTGGACCCCGAATTGCATTCAGGAAGTGCTTGGACACGTGACAGTTTTTGTTCCTAGAAAAAGTGCCCAGAGGAACCGTGTTGAAGGCCTGCCCGAACCCCAGGGCAGGGCTCCCGGAGGCATGTGACCGTTCCCCAAACGCGAATCCACCCACCGCAGACGCTGAAAGCACCTGTGGGGGAGTTTCCAGGAAAGCCTGGGTCCCAGTAACCTCCCTGGAACTCATACAGCTGCCCCCAAGGACATGGCTTGGAAAGGGCAGCACCATGCGCCTGGGCTAGTTCTGGTGTGTGAAGAATGTCAGCCCTGTGACTTTGCGGTCACACACCTTGGCCATGTGACAAGGCCATGACCATGTGGCTGGGCAGCCAGTCAGCTCAGGAACCACTGGGAGGTCTTAATTGGGGGTGAGCGAAGCAGGGAACCAGCCTTCCTCAAGGTCCTACTCTGGGGCTTGGGCTTTCACAAATGTGAACTCATTGGTAATTATTATCCCCATTTTACAGGTGAGTCAACTGAGGCCAGAGAGGCCCATGCACGTGCCTGTGGTCACGTAGGAATTAGGTGTCAGAGCCAGGATTCAGACTCTGGCTCAAAAGCCTGCGTCCTTGTGGCCGCTTGGGAGGCAGACTAGCAATGCTGCTGAGTGTGCGGGCTGTGCTTGAGCCCTGGCGCCCGGCTCTGCCTGGGGCGGGGCCTCTGACCAGGCACATCACCCGTGCAGCCTCTCCAAGGCTCAGGGTCCTCGTCCATCACGTGGAGACGGGCCACTAACAAGCCGGATGGTTAGACGGTCGGTGTCCACTCGTAGCCTAGGCCGGCCCATGGTGGCTGCCCCCTATTGCCTGGCATTCTTAGTCTTTACATTATTCTAACCTTTCCCGGCCGGGCCCTCCGCCGGGCTCACCCCGAACCACCTGGCTGTGTCCCACAGACCACTACTGGGACTTCCACCAGCACCACGTGCACAGCGAGTTCGAGAGCTTCGCCGAGAACCACTTCACGGAGCTGCAGAGCGTGCAGCCCCCGCAGCTGCAGCAGCTCTACCGCCACATGGAGCTGGAGCAGATGCACGTGCTGGACACCCCCATGGCGCCCGCCCACGCTGGCCTCAGCCACCAGGTGCGTGTGGCTGGCCCGGCCTGCCGGAGCCCCCTGCCTGCGGTGAGGCCCGGACCTCACAGGAAGCTGACACAGGCTCTTACTCAACCCGGCTTCCTGCCCTACAGCGCACCAACGGCGGCTGGAGCCCCAACGGCTCCTCCTGACCCCCCGACTGACCTCATGACCCCACACCCTGATCTCCTCTCACCCCACGATGGACAGAGCCCAGATAAACCCACCCCCTCCCCTCCTGATCCACCTGACCCCAACCGCCTTGTCCTGGGCTCTCCGGACCCTCACTGGCTGCAGCGCTCACTCACTGGCCCCTGAAGGGTCTGCCAACCAAGTCGCTGAGCACTAACCCGCACTGACCACTACTGGCCCCTCCCTGTCCCCACTGACCCCCCTTACTGACTCTCCTCGGCCCCACCAGCCCTAATCCCGGTCAGTGACCTCCACTGACCTCTACTGCCCCTCACTGACGGCCCCTTCACGCTCTCGTTATTCATTCGCTCTGAGTTGATACTGGTACCAACTCATTGGCCCCTCTTCGCCCCCCTGTTCTCACTGGGTCACTGTTGTCCACACTCTCCCTCTGTGTGTGTGAGAGAAAGGGGCCCTGAGCCCGGGGACCCAGCGAGGGGGGACTTCAGCAGCCCCTCGTCCGCACAACCTGCATGCACCCTGTGTGTGGTGACCCTGCCTGTAACTGGACTGACCTCTGACCTCCCCAGCTTCTTCCAGATCTTTCTGGGTCCTGCTGACCTCCCCGCTCTCAGCAGCCCCTCTTCTCTCGCTCCGAGACCCCTGCCCTGCAGCCCTGAGCTGCGAATGTCCCTCACAGACCTCAACACTCTTTCCAGGTCCCCTACCTTCCCCGCATGTGCCTCCCGTACCCGTCCTTGTCTCCGGCCCAGCCCAGCACGGATGAGGAGGAGGGCGAACGGCAGAGTCCCCCGCTGGAGGTGTCTGACGGGGAGGCCGAAAGCCTGGAGCCAGGGCCGGGCCACCTGCATGGGGAAACAGGTAGGGGCCCAGCCACAGCCCAGCCCTGGCCGTGTTGGTGCCCGCCCCCAGCCAAGGCCAGCTGATGCAGTGGCCCTGCTGCAGAGCTGAGTGTGCACACCCATGAGAGTGTGCACATTTGCCGGTGCGTGTGTCTGTGTGTGTTTCATGGGAGCATCTATGACTGTCCATACCTACGTGTATGTCTGGGAGTATGTGTGCATGGGAGTGACGAGTGTGCCCAGGCCTCTCAGTAGCTGAGCGTGGGCAGGTGTGTGCACATCTGCACTCCTCTGTGCTGTCAGTGGGTGTGTGCCAGGCATAGGGTGGGGACTTGGGTCCCCTGTGGATGTCCCCCAGTGCCGTCCATCCCTGACGGCAGCCCCCGGGGCCCCCCATCCGGGTGGTGGGCATGGGCCCCATGCTGGGTGCTGACCACTGCCCGCCCACAGGCAGCAAGAAGAAGATCCGACTGTACCAGTTCCTGCTCGACCTGCTCCGCAGCGGCGACATGAAGGACAGCATCTGGTGGGTGGACAAGGACAAGGGCACCTTCCAGTTCTCGTCCAAGCACAAGGAGGCGCTGGCACACCGCTGGGGCATCCAGAAGGGCAACCGAAAGAAGATGACCTACCAGAAGATGGCCCGCGCGCTGCGCAACTATGGCAAGACGGGCGAGGTCAAGAAGGTCAAGAAGAAGCTTACCTACCAGTTCAGCGGGGAGGTGCTGGGCCGCGGGAGCCTGGCCGAGCGGCGCCACCCGGCCCACTGAGTCCCGTGAGCCAGCCACCTGCTGGGCCCGCCAGGCCTCCCTGCTGGCCATAGCATTAACCCCTCACCTGGCCCGGACACAGGGAGGGAAGCTCCCAGGGGCCAGGGCAGGACTGTGGCGGGCCAGGCCTCACCTCGCCACCCAGCCATCCTCTTCCAAGCCCCCACCCTTCTCCCCTGCTCCGCCTCCCATCGGGACTCCAACCACAGAAGGCGCCTGGGTGTTTGACGCCTAGAAAGGATCAGCCTTGCTTAGTACAGCCAGGTGCTTCCTTGGGAGTTCGAAGTCACCCTACCTGTGTAAATTGAAGCCTCCTTTTAAGCACTTCTCCCTTCTCACGCCTGTCCCCGTTAGCTTCCTCGAGGAACCCCTCATTAAAGTTATTCTCGTGGCTGCTCTTGCGGCCCAGAGAGTCTCTTTGAAAACAGTTTGTGCACCTTGTCTGGGTTCCCCTCCCCCACCACCACCCAGGTGATCTCTCTCCTTTCTGCATTTGTCTGTCCGGCATTTACTGAGGACCCTGCCAAGGCTGAGACACTGGGGACGTGAGGACACAGGGACAGACCAGGAGTTGGAGCTGGTGGAGAGAACGCGTCCTCGGTTGTTTTCAGGGGGATAAATCACTGAAAAGCCCTCCAGACCTAACACATTTTTATCAAAAAACCTCAGTGAGGCTTAAACTGATCATCCTTAGGTTCCGACTCCAGGGGTGGTGACAATAATGGCAGCAGCGCTGGGTTTTCTGGCCGTTTGTCACATGTCAGCCGGGAGAAGTGGGGTCTGATGCCATTCCGCTTTGTACACGGGGAAGCCGAAGCTCGTGGAGGTCACCTAATTTGGTGAGGGGCGGGCTGGATGGAGCTCCACGTGGGCTGCCACGGCAGTGTGAGGCAGGAGGCCCCACGTGTCTGCAGTGGGGTGCATTTCTGCATGGTCGGGGCAGGAAGGGAGCACCAGAGCACCAGTGGGCCACACGGTGTCCTCGCAGAGTCCGTGTGAGCAGGGCCCTGGACACGGGTGAACCCCTCGGGAGAAGCCCCGTGTCTCGTGTTCTCTGGCTTCCAGGCTGCAGCCGGGGAGCCTCTGAGCTCCACGCTCCTGACGACTCAGTAGCAAGAAGCAGAGGCCGACAGCCCGGGAGTGAGGAAACTTCCTAAAGCAGCCGCCGACCTCAGAGCGCCCAGATTCTGGGGCCTGCCTTGTGGGGCAGACACCCACACACCCCCTCATCCTGAGGCCTCGGGCTCACGGACACCCGGGCGTGACACCCCTTACGAGTGTCCCTAAGCCCTGAGAGAGGGTCAGTGGTGCACAGTCCTCTTTTAAAGAAGGCTCAGGGACATGCCATGAGGCTGAAAAGTGGTTAACATGGCAGAAGAGAACGAATGTCTGTTTAAAGGGTGGTAAGTTTCAGCCACGTGGACAATGCTTGCCTGGAGAATGACGTCTTCCTGAGCACAGGGGACACAGGGCCATTCCTGATACTCAGTCTCACTTTGAGGGTGGCGCCTGTAATTTGCTTCTTTCTTTATAGCAACCGGTACCCCTGATGGTGGAGGGGGGCGAGAGAGGGGGGCAGTCACAGGGGCAGAGGTCACAGAGGAACAGCAAGGTCGGGCATGAGGAGATGCACAACGTTCTGACAGTAACTTTTGCGAGAATCCTTGGGAATCGAGCACGCACCCCCTCTGCTTGCATCTTCCACTTTGGGGTGCATTTAGAGACTTACCCTCACGCCCTCCCCTGCTGGCTCACCCTTCCCCTTGGGGGACTCAGCCCTTGCCATTGCTTCCCCCCACCCCCCGCCCTGGATGAAGCCCAGGGTCCTGTGAGCCGCAGCTAGGGCCCGAACGCCAGGAGCACACGTTCACTCAGCATTTTCCACACGCCTGGCTGGCACCGCCCCAGCATTTCCATAGGCAAACCCACTTCACCCACGGAACAACCCTACGCGGTTGCGCTGCTCTCTCCAGCCCCACTCTGCAGATGAGGAAACTGAGGCACAGGGAAGTTGAGGGAGTGGCTGTGGCAGGACTTGGGCAGCCCGGATCTGTGTGTGTAACCACCACCCACATCCCCCCGCAAGGATGCGCCTTCCATCCGTCCGCCTCAGGGCCAGGGGCCCAGCAAGCTCCCACAGCACATTTGCCTGTCAGATGGACATGCGGACGGGGCTTGGGGTACCCCCTAGGTCCACTGAGGATTGGGGGTGCCGAAGCCATCATATTGGGCTGGTGGGGGAAGGGCCAGGGGCCAGTCAGGAGCTACGTGGCCCCACCTTCTCCCGGAGAGCCCTGGTTCTCTGGAATTTGTCTATATTTAGCAGGTAGCTGGGAAGGAGGCAGATAAGGGGGGCCTGGGGAGGGGAAGGGCCCCTTATATAGTGGGGGGAACGGGTCCCTGCTCAGATTCTCTGTGGGTGGCCCGTACCTGCTCGGTTCCTGGTTTGCCGTCCCTCAAGATGCCTGAGCCGGGGAAGAAGCCAGGTAGCTCCCGTCCTGCGGTTGGGCTGCGCATAGAGCAGGGGGTTGGGGGCAGCTATGAGTAGGGGGTGGCAAGCTGAGGATCAGGTTCCTGAGCAGGGGACTGTCTTCCTGGGTTCTTTTCTGACTCTCAGTTTCTCCTCCTGTTCTCCTGATGAGAGTGAGGGTGAACCAGGGTGAGGGGCATGGACGGGACACAGCCAAGGCAGGAGGCCCCAGGGCCATCCTCCCTCTCAGGATGCAGGGGGACCCTTCCCTGCCCTGACCCCTGCCTTCTGCTGCGACAAGGTTAGGCCTAGTTTACGTTTTGGGAAAAGGCCCCTGCAGGCAGGCGTCCCGGTGAGTGTAGACCCGAGCCAGGCTCACTGAATGCCCCTGGACAAGTCCTTCCCCACTCTGGGCCTGTTTCCCCATCTATACAAGGAGGGGCTGGGTTGGTTTTTTCCCACCTGTGAGATTCTCTGCTTTATGAGCGGGCACCTGTGTGGCCTCCCATGGAGGGTGTGCAGGCTCTCTGCTCTGGGAGATGAAGGTCAAGAGGCTCCTGAGCCCCAGCCAAGGGCAGAGAAAGTCACAGCCTTTCACAGGACCACAGGGTCCTGGCCCTGGCCTGTGTCTCAATAAGGCTGTCCTGGGCAGGGATCCAGCCCAGCCCCCAGCCCCCTCCCAGGCCAGCTTTATCTCAGTTGCTGGTTCTCAGCCTGAGGGCCTTAGAGGATAAATTTAGCCATATCCAAGTAGGCAGCCTACCCACTCCTAGCCCAGGGCCCCAGATGGTCAGGGGGAGGGGGCACTGAGCTCATCACTGGCTTTATCCAGGGATGCACTTAGCAAAAGTCTTGTGTGGAGATTAGGACCACGGCCCTGGCTCTCCCCCCTTCGGGCTGTGTGGTGTTGGTAACCCACTTAACCTGTCTGAGCCTTGGCATCCTCATCTGAGAAATGGGCACAGCAATGGGCCCCACCTGATAGAGCCGTTGGAGCGTTAAATGAGGTGTTGCCTTAAAGTGATCACTACCATATTTAATAGGAGGGGCGACAGGCGGGGGTGCATGGGCAAGCCAGGGGTCCCTGCAACCTCCATTGGACCCTCAGGCTCAGCCTTCAGCAAGAAGCCGCGGTCAGTGGAGGTGGCAGCTGGCAGCCTTGCCGTGTTCGAGGCTGAGACGGAGCGGGCAGGAGTGAAGGCACGCTGGCAGCGAGGGGGCCTGGACATCAGTGCCAGCGACAAGTTCGCCCTGGCAGCCGAGGGCACACGGCACACGCTGACCGTGAGGGACGTGGGCCCCGCTGACCAGGGGACTTACGCAGTCATCGCTGGCTCTTCCAAGGTCAAGTTTGACCTCAAGGTCATAGACGCAGGTAAGGCCCTGGTCAGTCTTCCCCGAGATTTGAACTTCTGGGGGTTTGAGCAGGGGCAGCCCCGCCACCTCTCCATTGCCCAGGGCACAGGAGGTGCTTTCCCACCTTCTGGCCTTTGCTTCAGCTCTGCTCTCTGTCAGGAAAGCCCCCCATTTTCTGAGAGAACAAGACCTCTCTGAGTGCCCCCATGTGGATCCCTGGTCTGTTCCAGACACTGTGGAGGTGGGGGAAGTTCAGAAATGAACAATGCAATAACGCCGGACACCCACACACAGCCTGCAGACTGTGTGCCCCAGGGAAGCCCCAGGAGCTGTGGGCGTGGAGGGAGCCCAGCCTGGGGAAGGAAAGGAGAGATGGATGTCAGGACTGGTCTCAGAGCAGACCCACCGGGACATGAGCGCAGATGGTCTGCGAGGGCGAGATGCAGGCTGGCTCCCCACTCAGTGTGAGCCGCTGCAGGGGCGGTCCTGGGGAGCAGGAAGAGGGGGGGTGTTGGGATCTTCACCCAACTGAGATGCCCCGTGGACAGTGCATCCTTGGGTCTGAAGCTCAGGAAAGCTGGGGCAGAGGAGAAGGGTGGGTGCATGAGCTCACCCAGGTGGTGTGTAGAAAGGGAGAGAATTTAGGGGAGAGACAGGGTCATGGGGGGGGTGAGGGAAAGAGAGGGACCAGGTGAAGCTCTGCATACACTGCAGTACTTGATGAGTCTGCAAAGATTAGGGAGAGACCAGGGACAGGGGGTGGAGGGGGGTGGGACAGGTATCTCTGGTTAGAGGCTGCTCCATGACCCCCTACTCAATCCCTTGCAGAGAAGACCGAGCCCGTGCCAGGCCCTGCTCCTGCTCCTGCTCCTGTCGAGGCCCCTGGAGTTCCTGGAGAAGCCCTGGCCTCAGCCACTGAGGTGGAAGGAGGCTCCCCAAGTCCCGAAGGTGAGAGGGGCTGGGCAGAGAGGGCCAGGGCCAGTGCCTGAGGGTGTCCCAGGGCAGGTCTCAGAGGCCTCTGCTCACAGGGTCAAGTTCAGCAGTCCCCAATGGCCCTGGTGCCTCCGATGACCCCATTGGCCTCTTTGTGATGCGGCCACAGGATGGCGAGGTGACCGTGGGTGAGTGTGGGGCTACTGCAACCAGGGTGGGGAGGGAGGGAGGCAGCAGAGCATCCCCCAGGCCCAGACTGTCACCCCGCTCTTGCAGGTGGTAGCATCACCTTCTCAGCCCGCGTGGCCGGGGCCAGCCTCCTGAAACCGCCCGTTGTTAAGTGGTTCAAGGGCAAGTGGGTAGACCTGAGCAGCAAGGTGGGCCAGCACCTGCAGCTGCACGACAGCTATGACCGGGCCAGCAAGGTGGGTCTGAGGGCATGAGAACCTGCCCTCAGGAAGGGGACCCGGAGAGCCCTAGGGGGCATCGGGACACTGTGAACCTGGGGACACACAGAGGGTGCAGAGAGAGGGGATGGGGAGCCAGGGAAGCGAGCTGGGGGGCCTGAGGCACATGGGGCAGACAGGGAGGCTCAAAGGAGGGTTATGGTAGGTGCAGGGGACCCGTGGGACATGGGAACTTGGGGACCCAGGGAGCTCAGGAAGGCTAATAGACATTGTAAGCACGGCAGGGGGACACCAGTCAGTGAGGGCATAAAGCCCCTGGATAGATGGGTATCAGAGCTGGAGGGGCCCCAACAGGGCAACAGATGACACAGGCAAGGGAACCAAAGCTCGAGATGCGGCTGCTTCTTGCGTGCTCCCCGATCCTGAAGGCTGGCCCAGGCAAGGGGGCCTCAGGCAGGGCGGGCCCCACGTTCTGGAGCGTGGGCAGTGCACTGCACAGAGCGGCTTCATCTTATGTGAGTGCCGCTTGCCTTGTGGCCGTCACAGGCTTTTATTGTGTCACCGTCCTGTGCCAGCAGATGGCAGTTGCATGTCTTGGAGAAGGGTCTCCTTTGGCTACTTACATCAGACTGCACGGGCTAGCTGAGACTGGGAGGGCAAGCAGGCTGGTAGCCACTAGCCAGCCTCCATCTCCTGTAAGGGTGAAGGGCCTCATCTTCCAGCCCCCGTCTCCCCAGACGCCTCTCCCCTACAGGTCTACCTGTTTGAGCTGCACATCACGGATGCCCAGGCCAACCTTGCTGGAGGCTACCGCTGTGAAGTGTCCACCAAGGACAAATTTGACAGCTGCAACTTCAACCTCACCGTCCACGGTGAGGGGGTCCCTGGCATTGGTCCTGAGCTCAGGCTCCTCCTGGGTCCTGTCCCTTGCCCCTGCCTCTGCTTCCCAACACTGAGGAGGACGCCTTGTCCCGGCCAGAAAACTGCTAGCCACACGCCCAGCGCTGCTCGTGCAGGGGCATGCCCGAGGTCGCCAGAGGCCCCCGGGGCCAGGGTGGGGTGATGTCCAGGTCCAGGTCTTGTCTGGGTCTCATCTTGGTGTCCCGGGTTCCTGGCACAGGTGAATAGGTAAAAGGCAAGTTGAGAGATGAGTGTCTCTGGGGTTGGGGACCAGAAGCTGCCCCCTCTGGTACCAGGAGCCCAGTGAAGCTCAGGATGTGTGTGGGGTCCTGGGGCAGATGCTCACTCTCAAGGGGTCGTGGGTGGGCAGGTCTGTGATGCTGGGATGGCCATCTCTGATGTCCCCTTCCTTGTCTTGTCTCCCTCTTTGAACCAGAGGCCATTGGCCCTGTGGACCTGGACCTCCGGTCAGCTTTCCGCCGCACGTGAGTGTCCATCTGGCCTCAGGTGGGGGGAGGCCAGCCTTGGGGTCAGGGCTAGGGGTGAGGCAGGGGTCAGGGATGACGTTGATGGGTGTGGGGGAGAGCAAGCTGCCTTGGGCAGGTGAGGAACTGGGTCTAATCCCCACAGGAGCCTGGCCGGAGGCAGTCGGCGGGTCAGGTACCCCTAACCCTCTCATTTGACCCACACACAGGCCCTGGGGGTTGGGGGTGGGCAGAGAGCCCCTGTCTGTCCAGTATCCCTTTCTCTCACTTCCTGGCTCCCAAGCCCCTTCTAGTCAGCCCCACTGCAGCCTCACTGCAGGTCCCTCTCCATAGTGACAGCCATGAGGACACGGGGACTCTGGACTTCAGCTCGCTGCTGAAGAAGAGGTGAGCCCCAGCCGGCAGCTCCTGGGCAGGCGGGGAGGCGCACCCCTGCATCAGAGCTGCGGTCTCCAGCTGCGTGGTCCTGAGCAGGTCACCGCCCCTCTCTGAGCTGGTGTCCTAGTCTGTCAAGTGGGGCAATCCTGGGGCTGGGGAGGGTGAAGAGGACTCTGCAAACATCATTTCCTGTGAACAATGCCGTGCTAGTGTCCCCCCGCCTGCCCCACACTTGGCTCTGTGATAGCTTGTGGCAAGAGGCCCCAGGGACCCCGGAGAAGCTGGGACAGGGCCTCAGAGCCACAGGGATTGCCCGTCCAGCCCAACCGGACTGACTCACATCCTTTGTGTCCTCTTCCTCTCCCTCCCGGACCCTGCATGGTGGCTGATGCTGCTGCGGCCCAGAGAGTAAGCACTGGGGTCAGGTGCCATGGGGCGGCAGGCACTGGTGGGACTCACACCTGCCGTGGCTGTGGCTGCTGAGAGCCGGGCGGGGCCAGTCATCAGGCAGACCTGAGTGAGACCCCCCAATGACAGGGGGGAGACTCTGAGTCTCAGGGTCTCCTGAGACCCACCCACGAGGTCTGCCGGAGACCCTGCTGGGGCCTGTGTTGTGTCACATAGGTGCCCTGGATGTGAAGGGAGGGGGGAAGGGCACATGGGTGGCAGTCCCAGGTCTTTGGGGGAAAGTGGCCCACGCCTCTAATGTGTCCCCTGCCTTTCTGCCCCACCGGGAGCAGCAGTTTCCGGAGCCCGAGGTGAGTACCTGGTGAAGCCCAACACCCCTGCCACACCTAATTATGCCAGGACCCCTCCCTCGCTCCGGCCCTCACGCTGAGCCTTAAGCCCCCTGGAACTGGCTGCAGACCCATGCGGGTCCAAAGCTGCTCTGCCAGAACCAAAGGGGCAGAGGGCTGGGGGCAGCCACGGCTCCTCGGTCCTGGCCTCAGGAACCCCCGTCCTGGGAGGAGGGCTGCAATCCTGGCCTGGCCACGGGGCAATCCCTGAGGCCTCCACGCGTGGGCTGTGGACACAGGGACTCGAAGATGGAGGCCCCGGCTGAGGAGGACGTGTGGGAGATCCTGCGGCAGGCACCCCCCTCCGAATATGAGCGCATCGCCTTCCAGCACGGCGTCACCGACCTGCGGGGCATGCTCAAGAGGCTCAAGGGCATGAAGCGGGACGAGAAGAGCACAGGTTGGCCATTCCGCCCCCCCCCACCCCCCCCACACACACAAGGAGGAAGAGTCCAGCGTAGCCCAAGAAGGGAAGAGAGCGCAGCTTGGCCCCTGCTCGTGTAGGACAAAGATGGGAGTGCCCAGGACAGCCCCTTTCCACATGGAGAGAGAGAAGGGCAAAGGTTAGACCAGAGAGACCACAAGGGAGAGGACGGAGCCCAGGTTAGCCCTGCTCCCCTGTAAAAACCAGGTGATACCCTCTTCCCCCACCTGCCCTGGAAGAGAAAAGAAGTCTGCTTAACCCTCGCCCACCTGAGGAAAAGGGAAGGAGCCGGTACAGGCCAGAGACCCACAGCTGGGAAGGAGACAGACTACTCACCCTCCTCCCAGGCAAACAGAACACAGCTACTAAAACAGGCCCCCCACCCCAGGGCAGGTCAGAGGAGAGGGAGGGGATAGCCCTTCCCCTTCAAGGTGTTGGCAGGGTGGGTGTCAGCACCCCCTCCCCGACACCTAAAGTGAGTCAGAGAGAGGGCCTCCCTGCCCCTGGCCCTCTAGGTGGGGGCACCTGGTAGGAGCACAAAAACCGGGAGATCGGTGTTAAAACAGACTCCAGAGGTAGAGAAGGCCCATTCGTCCCCTCTCCTGTTTTCCTGCCAAGCTTCTGTGTTTCTGGAAGCCCTCACCCCTGTCCCCAAGCTGAGCAGGTAGAGAGGACCCCAAGGGAGACAGGAGAAGCAGGAGAGACCAGGAGGCAACAGTCACATCGAACACACGAGGGGCAAAGAGTCACAGTGGAGACCAGGGGGGCGGGACCTGGGTGCTCACCACAGTCGCTGTGGGGTGGGAGCCTGCTGCACCAGGGCCAGCCTGGGGTGGGGTGCGGGGGTAGGGCAGCCAGGGCTGAGGGTGGCGCTCAGCCTTTCAGAAGAAGCTGCAGCCGGCCTACCAGGTGAGCAAAGGCCACAAGGTCCGGCTGACAGTGGAGCTGGCCGACCCCGACGCCGAGGTCAAGTGGTTGAAGAATGGACAGGAGATCCAGATGAGTGGCAGGTGCGGCCAGGGGTGGGGAGTAGGTTCTGGGGTGGGGGCTGCCCCCAGACCTGCTCTCTCTGCACTTCCGCCTGCGTTCTCGGTCTCTGCCCGTCTCCCCCCATTTTTCTCTCTCCGGGTCTCATTCCCCCTCTTTCTGCTTCTGCCCGTCTCTGCTCCTCACTCTTTTCCCCTTGGTCTCGCTCCTTCTCATCGGGGACACTCCGACGGCCCCTCCGCTCCACAGCAAGTAAGGCCCAGCTCCTGGGAGGCTGGGGGTGGGGCCGGGGGCCAGGACGGGTGGGGCCGCCAGGGGTGAGTCCACGGCTTCTTCACCACTCCCCCACGGTGGCCCCTGCCCAGGTACATCTTCGAGTCCAACGGCGCCAAGCACACGCTGACCATCAGCCAGTGCTCGCTGGCGGATGACGCGGCCTACCAGTGTGTGGTGGGCGGCGAGAAGTGCAGCACCGAGCTCTTTGTCAAAGGTGGGCCCGGCCCCCAGGACCTGGGGCCCCGGGAGGGGAGGGCCTCAGAGGGGCCGTCTGTCACAGTCTCTGTGCTTCGACAGAGCCCCCTGTGCTGATCACGAGGCCCCTGGAGGACCAGCTGGTGATGGTGGGACAGCGGGTGGAGTTTGAGTGCGAGGTGTCTGAGGAGGGGGCCCAGGTCAAGTGGTGAGTCCAGGGGCACGGGGCGGGGGCAGGGCTGGGAGACCTGGGGCCTCTGCAGAGGAGGCCACAGCGTTTGCCACCCACCTGCCGTCCAGGCTGAAGGATGGGGTGGAACTGACTCGGGAAGAGACCTTCAAGTACCGGTTCAAGAAGGACGGCCAGAGACACCACTTGATCATCAACGAGGCAACACTGGAGGATGCTGGGCACTACGCGCTGCGGACCAGTGGGGGGCAGGCACTGGCCGAGCTCATCGTGCAGGGTGAGGCCCACGCGGCAGGTGGGGAGCACACGAGGCCTTAGGGCCTTAGGCCCCGTCAGCTCCAGACCTGCCCCCCAGCCAAGTACAGGAATCAGGCAAACCCAGGACCAAGGCCTGTGTGACCTTGGGCAAGTCTCTGTGATACCCTGAGCTGTACCTTTCTCATCTGTAAAATGGGGATGCTGAGGCTGCCACCTCAGAGGGTCAGGTGGGCCTGGTTAGCATCACCCTCTACCACACACACCTGAGGTTCCTTCCCAAGCACACATGCAGCACACTCACACATGCACATGTGTGTTTTCACATGCCCACGTGATCTCCATGGGGATTCACACCCACACCCACACATGCCCCCCCCTCACTGGTTCTGCCCTGCCCCCCAGAGAAAAAGTTGGAGGTGTATCAGAGCATCGCGGACTTGACAGTGGGCGCAAAGGACCAGGCCGTGTTCAAGTGCGAGGTGTCGGATGAGAACGTGCGGGGCGTGTGGCTGAAGAATGGGAAGGAGCTGGTGCCTGACAGCCGGATAAAGGTGTCCCACATTGGGCGGTGAGTGTGGAGGCTTGGCCCTGTGCAGCTGGAACGGGCAGAGACAGAGAGAGAAAGAGACAGAGACAGGCGGACAGAGAGACAGAGACTGAGATACAGACACACTGAAAGACAGGCAGGAATAGGCAGAGCAATAGAGAAATGGGTGGAGACTGAGACTGACAAAGAGACAGAAATGGACAGAGAGAGATGGACGAAAAGATAGACACACAGACAGAGACAGGACAGACACTGAAACAGAAAGTAAGAAAGAGAGGTAACGGGAGACAGAACGCTGTGGAGAGAAAGCAGCATACAGAGGAGGATCCGTCAGAGACTAGAAGAAGCAGTGAGAGACAGACAGGACTCAGGGCCCCAGCCCCCCCCCCCCCGCCCCACCCGCAGTGGTGACCAGGGCAGGGCAGGAGGTCGTGGAGGGGAGGCCAGCTCTGGCCGGGGCCCTCACCCTGTCCCACTCTCTTACTCATGCCCCAAGCACCTGGGCTGGCCTGTGCTGGGCCCAAGGTCATGGAGATGAATGAGACCAGCCCCTGTCCGGTCTCCAAGGGGACACCCCTACCCTGCCTTCCTCTGAAAATATGTGAAGGAGCTGAAAATTTCAAAAAGAAAGAAAGTACTTAAAACACCAGAACGCCAGTGAGCTAGGATGGGGCGAGGGCCCCCTGGCCCCTGGCTAAGGGTGTCCGGCGAGGCCGGGGTGTGTGGCCCGGTGGGGCCCTCTGAGCCTGCGCTGCCCCTCAGGGTCCACAAACTGACCATCGACGACGTCACACCTGCAGACGAGGCAGACTACAGCTTCGTGCCCGAGGGCTTTGCCTGCAACCTGTCTGCCAAGCTCCACTTCATGGGTGAGCTGTGCGCGGGGCGGTGGTGGGGCCCTGTCACTCGGCCCTGCCTTTGCCCTGGTGCCACCTGCTCCTCCTTCTCTTGCAGAGGTCAAGATCGACTTCGTGCCCCGGCAGGGTGAGTCTCCAGCCCTGCTGTGCCACCTCCCGCACCCACCCCTCCACTCCCAGACAGGGGGAAGGACAAGGATCTGGGAGAGGGGTCTTGAGACCCAGCCCCGGCTCCGCCACTCAGGACCAGGGCCCAGAGAGTTGTGATCTCTCTGAGCCTCAGTTTCCTCACCTCTAAAATGGGGAGCCTGGTAGCACCCCACCCCAGGGCGGTAGGAAAGACGAGATGGAACGGTGTGTGAGCTGCCAATGACAGCACAGCTGTGAGGTTTTGTTATTGAATTTGTCTGCTTTTAGTAGTGTCTCTCCTACTTTAGATAACCCTTTAATAGGGCGTTTTAGAATCCTAACCTCAGGAGGGTAGTTCAGGCTGAGGCTGGCTCCAGGTTAGTGTTTTCCAAACTGGGTTCCCTTCATACTCGATACGCCATTTCGAAGGGTTCCATGGTGAAATAATTTGGGAAACACTGAACACCTGCCCACCCCCGCCCCCTCTTGCATGCTTAAGAAACATACTTAACTTTGTCTAATCCGGGGTTTCCTAACTTATTTGGTCATGGGAGTGTTTCTGTTTTTTCTTGGCGGGGCATTGACAGCCCTGCACCTACCCCCAAACACGCACCGCACTCCCCAACACAGTTTGAGAAATGCCACACTAGGCCTCCTGATGTTACAGACCTCCCCGGCAACTCCCTGGGGTGATAGAATGTTCTAGATCTTGACTGGATGGCACGTACACTAGTGTGTGCATTTGTCAAAACTCTTCAAGCTGTATGCCCAGGTCTCGGTATCTTATTGCACGTACGCTGTAGCTCAACACTGAAAGAGCCAGGGACGTGTGCTCCTTCCAGTCTTCCCTGCTTTCGTGGGCCTGGACCCTTCCCCTTTCTCTGACCTATGCTATGTCCCCACCCCCAGCACCTCCCAAGATCCACCTGGACTGCCCAGGCCGCAAACCAGATACCATCGTGGTTGTGGCTGGGAACAAACTACGCCTGGACGTCCCTATCTCCGGGGACCCCGCTCCCACTGTGATCTGGCAGAAGGCCATGACACAGGTACCGTCGGTCCCTCCTCTGTTTCCCATCTGTAAAATGGGCGTCGGGACCAGTGAGTTCTGGGACCTGCTCCCCACATGTGCACTACAGCCGCCCCTGACCGGAGCTGCACAGGCTCAGCTGGCCAGGCGGTGGGCAGAAGGGGAGGCAGGCGAAGGAGAAACGGAGGGGTTGCTGGGCAGGGATTGCCTCCGGGCTGAGTCAGCCACCTTGCCCCTCTTTCCCTTCTGCTCTGTTCCCAGGGGACACAGGTCCCAGCTGGGCCAACACCGGATGCCCCGGGGGATGCAGGGGCCAGTGACGAGTGGGTGTTTGAAAAGAAGGTGAGGCTGATGGTGGGACCAGGCTCATTTGCTCATGGTACCCACGCTGGGGCAAGGCCTCCGTGAAGGTGCCCCACCTGTTCAGTGGCGCTGCTGCCCCAGGAGGGTCTCGGCACACACACCGCACGTGCGGTCAGTGTTACAGCCCCACACCGCCAGAAAGCCCTCCTGAGCGACCCTCACTGTGTGCTTCCTCCCGGCCAGGTGGTGGGCTCCTGGCCTTTCTCAGGAGGAGTCAGCTCTTCCTCCTGCGGGCACTGTTGGCCTCCAGCCCAGCTGAAGTCTGCTGGGATCTCACAGCAGCTCTGTGAGATCACTTTCCCATTCAGCAGACAAGGACACTTATCCTCTCCGTAGAGGATCAGTGATTGCCTAGAGTTCCAGGACGAAGCCAGAGCTGGAGCCTGAGCCCCTTGCTCTGGCTCCTCACCCCTGGCAGGTGCTCGGGATAGGCTTTTGGACTAGGAGCTCCCATGGGTGCAGGTTTCACTCAGCCTGTGCCTCCCCCACGGACCCTGCACTGAGCTCCTTCCCCATCTTGGGGCTGTTGGCCACTCCAGAGGCTGCAGAAGCTTCTGGGGTCCAACATGGGCCCTTCCCCTCAACTCCCCCCCACCAGCTGCTGTGTGACACTGAGGGCCGCGTCCGAGTGGAGACCACCAAGGACCGCAGCATCTTCACAGTTGAGGGGGCCGAGAAGGAAGATGAGGGTGTCTACACCGTCACTGTAAAGAACCCTGTGGGCGAGGACCAGGTCAACCTGACAGTCAAGGTCATCGGTGAGGCCGCCTGGCAGGGGTCCATGCAGGAAAGACAGAGGGCAACCAGGGAGGGGCTGTCCATGACTCATTTAGCCACCCAACCAAGGACAGGCTCTCAGGTTCATGGAGAGGGAGGGCTGGAACTGGGACATGGGTCAATGTGAGCAGTGGGGAGCCAGAGAAGGTTGATCGTGGGCTGCCCACATGGTCAGAACCGCATCTGGAAAGGTTGCTTTGGCTCTGAGGGTGGTGGGGGCAGCCTGTAGCTGTTAGTTGGAGTGGTGAGGGGGCAAGCAACACTGACCCCAGGCCGGGCAGGGCTGACGTGGGCCCGCACCTCCCCCAGACGTGCCGGATGCCCCTGCGGCCCCCACAATCAGCAACGTGGGCGAGGACTCCTGCACCGTGCAGTGGGAGCCGCCTGCCTATGACGGCGGGCAGCCAGTGCTGGGTGAGTGGAGGGCACCGGGGCAGATCTGAGGGCATGGAGGGTGCGCGGGTACCTGGGCCCCAGGGCAGAGCTCCTGCTCCCCTTCTTCAGGTTACATCCTGGAGCGCAAGAAGAAGAAGAGCTACAGGTGGATGCGGCTGAACTTCGACCTGCTGCGGGACCTGAGCCACGAGGCACGGCGCATGATCGAGGGTGTGGTGTACGAGATGCGCGTCTACGCGGTCAACGCCGTGGGCATGTCCCGGCCCAGCCCGGCCTCCCAGCCCTTCATGCCTGTGGGTGAGCCCGCCCCGCCTGGCACTCGGATCCAACTATGGCAGCTGCTCTGTGTGGGCGGCCACCACCCTGGGCGTTTCCCTCCCGGGTCTGTAATCTGAAATCAGGGGTACTCCTCTTCACCTCCCAGAAGAAGAGAGTGAGGAGGCTCTGAGAAGTTTAAGTGACTTGCTCACCCAGCTGGTGGCGGTGGAGCTGAGGCTCAGGGCCCCCTAACTGAGCTCACCTTTCCCCAGTAGGAAGCGGGGGTATGACCACATCTAACACTTCGTAGAAGGGGAGTGAGGGAAATGATAATGCGGGCAAAGCTGCTGGCAGGCGCTCTGTAAATGGCCGTTGTCACGGTCCCTGCTCCCTTCCACCTGGGTTTGTCATATGCGGAGCAGGGTGAGAGCAGTGGGTGCCAAGGCCCCTTGGGACGTCCATCTGCGTAAAGGGCCCTGGGCCAGGAGCTGGAGACCGGGTGGGCAGAGCCAGCCCCCCACCCTCAGGAGGGTCCTCTGGGGTCATCGTCTCCCCAGAAGCCTCCGTTTCCTCTTCTGGACAATGCAAGTTGACAGGGCAGAGCAGGCACTGGCGGTGCAGCAGGCTCCCCAGGACCCTGTCCCTGCCGGGATGAGTGAGCCTTCAGGGCAGCCGCCTGAGGCAGGGGCAGGCGCCCCCTCCAGCCCAGGCAGGGGGCAAAGCTTGGGGAGGTGGCAGGAAAGGGGGGCCTGTGGGGACAAGGGTCCAGGCTCTCTCTTTAGGGACTGACTTCCAGTTTGCTCAGCTCTAAGTCAGCTCCACCTCATCCCAGGGAAGAGAACCCTGCATTTCAGGCCGGTTTCTCCTTCGATCACATTCTAGCGTGTTCTGGGCTGTCAGACAGAGGGGCTCCTTCTAAAAGATGTGGGCATCTTTTCCTGTGCGGAGCACTCCCCCATCACTGTTGTTTGTTTTTAAGCCTGTCTAGGGCCGTGTCTTTGACCGGAGTTGGGATATTTCTTAAAGTGCTTGAAAGCCAGCCAAAGGGGAAGTGCCCACCATGAGACTCAGGCCCCTCTCTGACCTCCCCCCGTGCCCAGGTCCCCCCAGCGAGCCCACCCACCTGGCGGTGGAGGACGTCTCCGACACCACTGTGTCCCTCAAGTGGAGGCCCCCGGAGCGTGAGGGGGCTGGAGGCCTGGACGGCTACAGGGTGGAGTACTGCCAGGAGGGCTGTGAGTGTCCCCTTCTCTGAGCCACCCCCAGGCCAGGCACCTGCCATCCCGCTGGGCCCTCTCTGCAGTGGAGGCTGCCAGAGGCAGGGCTGCAGGGTAGGGTGTCGACGTTGACCCTGCCCGTGGTCTTGCTGCCCCGTCCCGCCCCCCCAGGCTCAGAGTGGGTGCCAGCCCTGCAGGGGCTGACAGAGCGCACCTCGATGCTGGTGAAGGACCTGCCCACAGGGGCCCGGCTGCTCTTCCGGGTGCGGGCGTACAACGTGGCAGGGCCTGGAGGCCCTGCCACCACCAAGGAGCCTGTGACAGTGCAGGAGATACTGCGTGAGTGCCCCTTGTGCAGTCACCAGACCTGCCACTGATGCCCCCGCCCCTGGTGCCAGTGGAGGTGGGGACAGTCAGAGAGAACCTCCTAGAGGCAGGGGCCTTTAACCACGCCCCAGGCCCCGGGCAAACTGTGTGGAAAGTGTCCTCTTGGTTTTCTGTGTCTGGAAAACCCCAGTCTGGAACAGGGCAAATGGAGGTGATTACACCATCACCTTCCAGCTCTGTTCTGTGAGTCTCTCAGCTCCAACAGGTAGAGACTGTCCATCTGCTCAAGACTGAGCAGTGAGGCCACTCGTGGTCAAACTAGCCCATCTGGGGTCCACTTTCCGACAAAGGGTCAGTTGGGTAAGGACTGGCTCTCCAAGTGGAAAGAGATGGCAAACTTGGGGCCTAGATTTGTATCCCGGCCTGTGTGACCTCAGACAAGGCACTCACCCTCTCTGATCCCTGCCTCTGGTAGTGGTACGGTGAGGCTCAGGTGGGAGCAGGGGCTTTGTGACCATTTGGGGCTGGGTTAGGGGGAGCTCAAGGGGGGATGGCTCGGCAGGCATCACTTTTTGCTGCCACAGCTCTTTGGGCCCCGGCTCTGGAGAGAGCAGAGCCGCGGCACTCCTCAGGCCTCAGGCTGTGGTGGGCTCTCGCTGAGCTGCCCACTCTGTACCCACAGAGCGGCCACGGCTCCAGCTGCCCCGGCACCTACGCCAGACCATCCAGAGGCGGGTTGGGGAGCCCGTGAACCTCCTCATTCCTTTCCAGGTAGGGCTGGCCCCCTTCTGTCCTAGCAGATGGATGTGTCTCAGGGCACGGCACATGGAGACCATGCCTGGGTGGTGGCCAGCCCTCAGGGAGAGCCAGGCCTGGCGGTGAGCTGTCCCTCTCCACAGGGCAAGCCCCGGCCTCAGGTGACCTGGACCAAAGAGGGGCAGCCACTGCAAGGCCAGGAGGTGAACATCCGCAACAGCCCCACGGACACCATCCTCTTCATCCGAGCCGCTCACCGCGCGCACTCTGGCACCTACCAGGTGACTCTGCGCATCGAGAGCATGGAGGACAAGGCGACACTGGTCCTGCAGGTTGTTGGTGCGTGGCCCTCTGAGCCCCTTTATTTCCTGTCCCTGAACTGGGTGGGCTGCCAGGGCCCAATGCCAAGGACCCACCCCAGAGCGTCACACCTTGCAGTCCTGGGCCCCTCCCCTGGGACACCCAGAATCCCACAGAAGGTGGCTGCCAGGCCCAGGCCCAGTGCGGGGGAGGGGCAGTGGGGCCCTCTGCAGCGGGTGTTCCCCGCCCTTGTGCAGTAGTGTCGGGAGCTGAGAGTATAGGGGCACTCTCCATCGGGGTCTGTCTTCTGCAGACAAGCCGAGCCCTCCCCAGGACATTCAGGTCACGGAGACATGGGGTTTCAATGTGGCTCTGGAGTGGAAGCCACCACAGGATGATGGGAACACGGAGATCTGCGGTTACACGGTACAGAAAGCGGACGAGAAGACCATGGTGAGCCTGGGGCCTGGACCCCCTTAACACGCCCTTCCTAGGGCCTGGCACAGCCGTCTCAGCTGTCCCTAGAATGGGCCCACTGCTCACCCTCCATGATCTGCTTCCTTTCGCAGTTGGGGTACAGATACCAGGGGTGCCCAGGAGAGGCCCCTGGTAGAAGTAGGGCCAGCCCTAGCCCCAGTGACCCCCCCTTCCCTCCACACCTGCAGGAGTGGTTCACGGTCTTGGAGCACTACCGCCGTACCCAATGTGTGGTGTCCGACCTCATCATTGGCAACAGCTACTACTTCCGGGTCTTTAGCCAAAACATGGTGGGGCCCAGTGACAAAGCCGCCACTACCAAGAAGCCTGTTCTCATCCCCAGATCAGGTGCTGTACCCCCAGGGGAGCTGGCACGGAGGCAGTGGGGACTGGGAGGGGTGCCTGTTGGTACAAAGCCCTATCACCCACAGCCATCACATACGAGCCACCCAAATACAAGGCCCTGGACTTCTCTGAGGCCCCAAGCTTCACCCGTCCCCTGGTGAACCGCTCGGTCATCGCTGGCTACAATGCTACGCTCTGCTGTGCCGTCCGAGGTAGCCCCAAGGTAGGGAATTCCGGCCAGGTCCAGGCGGACTCCGGAGGCAGGGCCCAGGGACTCCAGCTTTGAGCAGGCCTCCCACAGCCTGTGTCCCTCCCTGCTTCCTCTCTGCCTCTGGGCCTCAGAGCCCGGTTCCTCTCCCTGAGCAGGGCCTCGGCCCCCTCCTTTGGTTCTGTTCCCAGCCTGGCTCATAGTTTGGGACTCCAGGATAGAAACACAATTGCCAATCTCCCTACATTCCTGCCAGGGGGGTCTCAGCCTGAGACAGTCTCCCCTCTCCCATTCCCTGATTTATAGCCCAAGATTTCCTGGTTCAAGAACGGCCTGGACCTGGGAAAAGACGCCCGCTTCCGCATGTTCAGCAAGCAGGGAGTGCTGACCCTGGAGATCAGAAAGCCCTGCCCCTTTGACGGGGGCATCTACGTCTGCAGGGCCACCAACTTACAAGGCGAGGCACAGTGTGAGTGCCGCCTGGAGGTGCGAGGTAAGGAGCCCGCTGGGCAGGGCCTGGGGTGGTGGGGAGGGCAGGGCACCGCACCATGGGACTCTGCTGTCCTGGCCTGAGCAGCAGCCCTGGCTGAAAGCAATATAATCGTCATTTCCCACCGGTACCTGCTTCTGGGCTTGGCTGCGTGAGCTGCCCCCCCTAAGCCTTCTGGGAAGACACTTGAGGTGCTGGGAGGTGCAGCACACGTGTGGCACTGTCTCCTTCTCTCTCGCAGTGCCCCAGTGACCAAGTTGGCTCCTGGGGATGGCCAGGTGGGTACTCCAGACCACCCTGGGACGCAGGGCCAGACCAGAGGCTGAGCTCTTGGTCAGTCCGGTGCTCTCACAAGGGAACCTGTGTCACAGGTGCCGCCAGATGCCAGCCAAGTGCCAGGAGCCTGGAGGAAGCTGGGCAAGCCTCCTTCCTGCTGTGGGACATGTGTGTGCAAGAGTGTGTCTTGGGCTGGCTGGGGAGGCATAGGGAGGGCAGTGCAGTGTAGTGATGAGGAGCAGGCGTGGGAGCTCCCGTCGGAAGCACTCGGATCTTCAGGGCGAAAAGCGAGTGGGCTCAGAAAGCAACGCTCGCGGATGGCCCCCTGGCCGGCCCCGTTTTCTCAGTGTGTCAGCGCAATAAAGGGTCAGTGCAGCCAAGAGACCCGACTCCTCCTGTCCAGAGCTTGTTTTCACACAAAGCACCGGGAAGCTCAGCTGTTCTCAGAGTGAACTGAAGGCAGGCGAGTTCAGTGAGGCCCGGAGTGGAGCCCTCCACTCAGGAAACACTAATGCTAATACTCCCCCGCTGTGTGCTCCTCAGGCAAGCACACCGAGGAGCCGTGACAGAGTGTCCTGGCAGCAGGTTGGGCCAGCCAAGGCTCTCCTGTCCAATCCCACGTGCCCAGCGCCATCTCCATTCTGGTGACCTGTGGTCACAGCAGGCCAGAGTGGAGCTGCACCGGGCTGCTTTGGGGTCTCAGTGGGCATGAGCCCACAGCCCACACACACCTGAATCCCACCAGGAGAGACTGACCCTCTCCAGGGCAAAACACCGGGAACCAGGAAGATGGCGGGACTGGGCCCTACTCTGCTCTCCCTTCCCCGAGGGGAAGCCCAGGTCTGATCATCACTTTCCCTTTGGGTAGAGGAAGCCAGCAGGTCTCAGAGGGGCCCTCGCAGAGTGTAAACAGTCCTTCCTGCCCAGGGAGTAGGAGGTTTTTCCATGGCATAGAAAAAATACTCCAAGAAGGCGGGCCCCAGGCTTGCGTGTCGGCGTTCTACCCCACCGGAGAGCCTCCTGGCCAAGATCTCAGAGCTCCAGGTCCTGGCTACATCACAGCGCTCTCCGGATCTCCTGTAGGGGCACTGGGAGCGGGGACCTTGAGGCCTGGGTGTCCCTTCCCTGCTAAGTTCATCTATAGGGGTCAGCCACGTCGGCTGCCCCCTCTAGTGGCCAATTCCAGCACAGCAGCCCTCTGTGGGTCCTGGGGCGCCACAGGGAAGGCAGCCTCCTCCCACCCCATCTCCACGGGCCCAGGAAGCCTGGGGGAGCCCTGCCGGGCCCGAGGGGTGGGGAGGCTGCGGCTTCAGCATGCCAGGGCTCAGATGGGCATGACCTTGTCTCCCTGCTTCCTTCAGACCAGAGGCGCCTTTGTTGAGTCCAGGGTCAGCCTTCCTCAGGCCCAGGCAGAGACGAGGCATCATTTACTGCCAGGAGCCCAAGGAGAGTTAAGGACATTTATTTCACATTCACACCTGTACATTTTCTATAAATAATGTGGAGCTGAAATAAATATATACAACCATCTCGTGCCCACTCTCAGGCCATCTCCCCCTTTGGGCACCCAGTGCCAGCTGCCTGGAGACGCAGATTGGAAGCTGAACTTGGCCTTTCCCTGCCCCTTCAGTTCCTGGGCAGGGCAGCCAGTGGTCCCTGGGAGGATCCTGCCTAAGGCGAGGCAGACCCCGCAGGGAGGCAGCTGCTCACTGCAGTGCTGGGGGCCCGCGGTGGGAGCTGCCGGCTTAGCCAGTGCGTGAGGAAGCAGGGCGGCTGCCACTCGGCTGCCCTTGACTCTCCCTCCTCTCCCTGCCCAGCCCTCGTCGGGGAGGACAGGCCTCAAGCTTCCCTCCCTCCCCAGAGTGGGACTGCTCCAGGTGCCCAGCTGTAAGGTCAGACTGCCAAGGACAAGGGACCACAACGCAAGTGTCTCAAGGACACGTGGCAGTGGGTTCTCACGGGCCAGTGCTCAAAGAGTTCTTAGAAGCCACTGGCCCAATGACACACACACACACACACACACACACACACACACACACACACACTCGAGCCCTGAGGGAACAGTAGACTGGTCTTCTGGGAGCGAAGGGGCGCAGGTGGAAGGGACTCGCTCAGCCTTGTGACGGACACACTAACACACCGACGGGACACCTAACCGGGGACCAAGTAAGCCGCGGCGAGAGGCTCAGAGAATGTGACACGTGTCATCCACTTCTCGTCCCAGCAGCACCGTGCAGTTGGGAACAGCAAGAGGCAAGGGGTGTCCCCCGGGCTGGGGCAGCCTTAACCCCTCCATCAGCTAGAGACGGGCCGGGGCGGGGTTCTGAGATCTTCCTCACTGCTACGAACTGCGGCCACGTACGAGAAGAGACACAACACGGAGTAGCAGATCTCGTGGGCCTGGAGGGGAGGGAAAAGCAGGCAGATCGACATCCCTGAGATCCACACGCCTTTACACGTGCAGACCTGCCCGGCGGGAAGCCTCTGCTCTAACACTGGGCCCGGGCCTCGGCCAGGCCTCAGACCTGGCCGGTGGGGCAGCGGGTCAGTATGTGTCTCTCCCCCGGGCTGAAGACCTGTTTCAGCTTCAGGTGAATCTTTGGCATCTGGACCAAATTTGCCTTTCTGATCATCCCTAATCACCCCACACCCTGTGCTCTCAGACAGCTCACCCCGCTCTGTCCGAGGCCCCAGAGAACCCTGTGCAGACTGGCACCTCAGAGTCGGGCGGCACACTCACCATTGGTGTCTTGTACTTGTGGCTCACCACTTCTTTAATTTCAGGAACTAAAACCGGACGGGCAAGAGACAAAACAGAAAGTTCAAAACTAGGAGCGACAGTGCCACGCTCCCCCAGGCGGCAGCGCCTGGCACCAGGGTCCCCTTCCCCTCTGTGGCCTCTCCCAGTGGCTGCAGCGTAGGCTATGACAGCTTCTGTCCAGCCCCCGCAGCATGAGAGGACACTTCCCAGACTCCGAGGTCTGCAGGAGCTCCCCGCTGGATGGCTGTGGCCCCACCCACTTCTATGGGAGCGGGTTAGTCTTTCACCAGTCTGGCCGCTTCTGCTGTCCGAGACGTACAGGGGGTTCCCGAGTAGGGTTGGGAGGACAGAGGTCTAGCCTGTGCCTCACCTGCTGAAATGCCCGAGAACTCACCCCTGTGACCAGCCCAAAACTTGGGCCGTGTCAAGCACAGTTCCCTGTCCTCCCCGCCCCTACACAGAGGGTCCTGAGGCTGGATGAAGAAGTGGCACAGCACTAACCCCACCAGGCTTGTACGTTTCCTTCCCTGAGTGGCAGGAGAGGCCCAGGCCTGCCTGCCCGTGTGAGGGAGAGCGTCAGAGGGCTCTGGAGCAGACACACCGAGCAGAAGAGACAGGCGAGTACAGCACCCAGGAGGTGACAGGGAGCATCAGGCAAAATACACACATGTCCACAGCCCAAAATGCAAGACTAAGAGTCAGCCCTGCCCCGGCCATGCAGGGGCTCTGCTTGGCCAGAGGAAGGAGTGAGGCCCCCAGGCTCAGCCTTCATCATGGCCCCTGGAGGTGGGAGGGGGACAACCTCCCCCTGGGGGCCGGAAAGGTAGGATGAGAGTTGGCCACACCTCCTTCGGACCCTGGGAGGTAAATTCAGGGACCCAGGGTTCACAGGGAATAAACTCATCCAAGGTAGAGAGAGAAGCCCAGGTCCTCTCCTGAGTCGGAAGATGCCCCCAAATACCTCTCTGGCAGAAGAGAGAGGGGAAAAAACTCTGGACCAGTGAGCCAGGGAAAGGTGGGAGGGAGGTTGGGAAGGAAGGGGGTGGGGAGAGGAAGGAAGAGATGAAATGTGAGCAGCTGGGTGGGTGGAAGGGAGTCTGCCCCACCCACTGTAGGGCCCAAGGCAGGGGCCGGGAGGAGACAGCACCAGCCGAGCGAAGTCACTTTACCTGCTGGAGGACGAAGGTTTTCATAGCAGCGATGAGGGGCACAAAAGAATGAAGCACAAACACAGCAGGAACTCAAAGCCCCCAGGGTGAGAACCCACTACACTGCATGTCAGCACTGGGCTGCCGGGAGGCTGGCTCCCAGCTTCCAGCTACCCTCGCCTGTCTGCCTCTGAGGCCACTAGGCTTCTCTGCCCTCTACAGTGAGTCTGCTCCGCTCCTCTAGCAGAGGCTCCAGGGACCCCGGAGCACACCAGGGTCTCCCTGGGCCACCAGGCGGATCACAGCAGGCGACATGAGCACAGCAGAGCATGGGGACTGCCTGTCTGCTCTGCCCCAGAACTTTCTGACCACCAGCTGGCCAAACAAGGGAACTTGGCGCTAGTTCAGTGAGCCTGTATGGTGCCACCTCTAAACTGTGACCCTGGCTAGGGCCGCTTGCCCTTCTGTAACCCACTTCCTGGCCCCACTGTCTCTCGTTTCTCGCTCCCCTTCTCTCATCTCAGGCTCCCTTTTCTTCCCCATTGCCCCGGCCCCTCTAGACCTCTCTGCAGCGGTTCTCTCTGCCTCTAGTCCCGCCTCTGGAGCTCCGAGGTTTGAGTTACTGCCGTGTGAGTCCAGACCTAAGAGCAAAATAGTGTAATTACCAAATTCCTCCAGGACAAAGACTCCTCGGACTGTATTGCACTTTTTAATGTGATTCAGCTCTATGAAAACCTGCAAGAGAGGGAGGGAGGGTGGGGTAAGGCCCAGAGCCTCCCCAGGCCCCCTGAAACCCACCCTCCCAGCTCTAGCCCCGCCCACACACGGAAAACCTATTTCCCAAAGGGAGGACAGAAGAATCCACACACACGCAACTCAAAGCGCTAAGAAGCGAAGAAGGCAGAAAGGGCGTGTACCTTCCGCTCCTGGCCGGAGGAGAAAGCATGGGAGAGAAATGAAGGCGTTAGTGGTAAAGGCCAAACCCAACCCGAAGGCCCCTCTGCTGGCTTGGGCTGCCCGCCCGCGCCCTGTGTCCAGGGCAGCATTAGTGGGACACTGAGCCCCAGGGGTCCCCCCGCTCAGCCCATCGGCTCTCTACCCTGCCATGCATCCTCCTCCGGCGCAGAGGGCTGGCACGGGCGCAAAGCTCCCCTCAGACTGTCCTTGGGGTGGACGCGGCGCTATCTTCCTTGAAACAGGATCCAGGCTCTCCCAAGAAGCACGCGGTGATGGAAACAACAGCTACCACTCATGAGCACCTACTAGGAGTTCTACAAACACTCTTTGCAGTCCTTCTGTCTTTGTGGCCCTGCAGGCAGTCCTACCCTCACTTTGTAGGTGGGACACTGAGGACCAGGAAGTTCATCTGCCCATGAATCACGGAGCTGGGCCCCAAATCCAAGTCAGTCCAGACTCCAAAGACCGCGCGTTCCCATGTGCGAGCCCAACTGCGTGAGCCTCTCGGAGGGTCCCAGCTCCCTCAACTCCAACGGGCTGTTGTAGGGCGGCAGGTGGACCCCACGGCCCTCATCTCATTGTCAGTCAGGGTCTGGTTTGCCCTCTCTGTGGGGACTCTCTTCCGGGGCAAAGCCTCAAGTTCCAGCCCAGGCCCATAAGTGCTCTGTAACACTAGGCATTAGGTCCGTCCATAGGGGCTGCAGACCGAGGATGGGAGCTGGAAGAAGGTGCCTGGGTGCTCTCGAGATCTTGTCTTCAGAGGGTGAGGCAGAAGGGGAGGCCACGGCACTACAGTGTGGTAAGAAGCCTGCTCCACAAGAAGTGCCAGCACCTTCATGGTCCAGAAAAGTACGTAGATAAACCCCTCTTCGGGCTGTGCATACTATTATAAGTATACTGTTGGAAATATTAACGTTGCCCACTAAATATACTACTGAAAATACACGGCAAGAAGCCCGGGCAGCTGTTGCCCATCAAGCAGAGCTGCCCGGCAGATTCCTGGAGGGGAACTAAGGCGGCACCTGGAGGGGGGCACAGAGTCTGGGTGTTTTCCCTCCCCACGGGTCTGCTGCCTGGCGGGGCTGCGGCGCTTCACACACTGGGCTCAGGCTCCAGCCTCGGGAGGGGAACCAGTATATTGGGGACGGGGCAGGGAAGGCACTTGGGTGAGGAGTCAGAACGAGGAGCGGACCTGGGAGGGTACGCTGGCCTCAGAAAGGAAAGAGCTTAAATGTCCACGGAGAGAAAAAGTAACATTGAGTTAAACGACCAAGAGAAAGAAAAAAGTCAGCTCCTACTGCAGAGTCACAATGAGGGAAAGATGTCTCCCGAAGTGTTCCCCAGCCAAAAGAAGGGGCGTGGGGCCTGTGGAGCGGGGACAGAGTGGGGACACTTGGAGGAAGGAAAAGAGCAGGAGGAAGAACCAGCCAGAGAAAAAAGCAACCACACACTCCAGGTGGGACAGATACGAGCTCCTCACACATCTGCACACACACGCGGGCAGACTTCACGCACACGCGTGAGATCAGCTGGTCTAGACTCTCAAAGCGAAACCACCAAGCAAAAGCACGCCCTGGGAACAGGGGAGGCAGACACTGCGAAGAAGGGCTGAGGAAGACGCTCCCACTCACACTGCGCCAAGTCTAACCACGTAACCTCCCCGCTGCACCTCCAAGGTGCCTGTCAGCGTCACTGGCCCCCTGGTTTTCCTTCTGCTCCGGCCGCTCCAGTTCTCCCACTAGCCTCAGAGACCCTCTCATGCTCCCTGGGAAGGCACCGGGGACCATGACACTGATCCTTATTGCAGATGGAACAACAGGGCTAGGGGAGAAAGCCTTGAGCTGCCGCTGGCACCTACCTGGTTGTGCATGAACTTGAGATTGATCCCTTCTAGGGTGACCTGCAGCAAGCCACCCTCGCCAGTCTTCATGTCCTGCACGGGGAACTCCCCGCCTAGTTCAGGCCCTGTGAGGAGGGAGGAGCTTATCAGCCAACTGGGAGGCAGGGACCGCCAGCCCGACGTCCTTGCCAGGGCTCCGACTCTCCCGAGGACTGATGGAAACAAACGGAAGGCACTCGCTCAGCGAGCTCTCCTCACCGGGTTTGATGCTCTGCTGCCGGGCGGCGGCCCGCTCCATGCTGTCCTTCACACAGTAGTACAGCTCCCGGCACTGCGGCACACGGGGAGAGAGCTGCGGTCACACAGCCTTCCAGAGCTCCCGCCCTCCTCCCCGCAAAAGCTGCCGAAGGCCTGGGCCGGTGCCCGGGCTCAGTGACGGTTTCCCCCACACAACAGCCATAGGCCATGGTGGAGCCCCAGACACAGGATTTGGAATTTAACTTCCACACAAGAAACTCAACGCTTCGCCCTCAGCGCTTGCCCCCCACCCAAACGGAGCTCGTGGGTACCTTCTTAGTGTAGAATTTGTTGAGCTGGGTCTCGGAGCCATTTCTGCGCCACAAGCACAGCACCTTGGTCTTGGGGCAGTAGGTCATGTTGATGAGCTTCTCGTACCACCAGCGCTCATACACTGTCCCGATGTGACTGCGCAGCACCACGCAGTCATCACACACCTGTGGGGACACAGAGCGGTTCAGCGGCCGGCTCGGTGGGCCTCTGGCATCCCAGGCCACACTACACTGTTGGGACAGCTGGGTCTGGGGCATCCCCTGGTCAGGTTCTCTGACTTATGCCCACAGCCGTCCTTGGATGGAGGCACGAACACTGAACTGCTGACATTCTGTCCACTAGAAGGTTTCCTGAAAGAGACGAGTCACTGAAAGGAACCTGTAAGCCGGAAGGAGGCTCACTCTTCACTTCCATCGATGTTCATCAGCTCTCACGTGCTCTGGGTTTAAAGTACTCAGGGCACAGCTCCTGCCTGCGTCTCACAACCTCAGGAGTCGCCTCTGTCGGCGAGCACAAGGCAGAGAGTCATGGCAGGCTCCACCAGGGAGGGAAAAAATGGATTAGAAAACATATTTCTAATCCTGGCTTGTCCTTGTTCTTCAGAAATCTTTTAAAAAATTAATTACACAAGTGGCATATGGACAATGCTTATTGCCAGAAAGTTACACAATGCAGGCTGCTATAAATGAAAAAGCAAAGTCCTCCCTCACGTTCTCCTCTTGTTCGGCAGGCGCCCTCAGGTGAGGTGTCTGTTTAATGGGAGACGTGGCGCACAGCGGTCCAGAGCACAGGGCAAGACCAGACCACCTGGGTCGAGAGTCCAGTGTCCCCTGACTCAGCTGTGCCACCTGGGGAAAGTTAACCTGCATCTACCTTTCCTCCTGTCTAAAATTTTCATGGATGAAGGTTAATAAGTTTATGTGCATAAACTGCTTAGAACAAAGTCAGGCACATAGAAAGTACCCTAGCGTCAGCTGCTATAACATCATTATGATATAAGAAATATCAATTGAGGACTTCCGGTCAAGGTGGCGGCATAGGTAAGCACGGCTCACCTCTTTTCACAACCACATCAAAATTACAACGAAAATACAGAACTATCGTCACTCAGAACCGTCAGAAATCGAGTTGAGGGGAAGTCTGACAGCTGTGGAACTAAAGAAACCACATCCATTCAGACTGCTAGGAGGGGCACAGACACAGAACGGGCTGGTCCCTCACCCACGTGTGGTGAATAAAAATTCGGGAGGGATATCCTGGGAGTGAGGAGTCCCAGCCCCACACCAGGCCTCCCAGGCCAGGGTTCCAGGGCCAGGAAGATAAGTCCCCACAACTTCTGGCTGCAAAACCAGCAGGGATTGAGTCGGTGGAAGAAACTTCTGGAGCCCCAAGCAGTTCCTCTTAAAGAACCCATACATGGACCCATCTACTCAGACTCACTCCCTCTGAGCTCCAGCACTGGGGTAGCAGCTTGAAAGGCACCAGTGGGATTCAGGGAGAGACTGAAGTATCTGGCACCAAGGTGAGTAAAAGCCATTGTCCCTTTTCTGGACCCTTTCTCACAGAGCCAGTGGGCTGATGCCATATCTGAGACTCCATCAACCTGGCTAACATTGTTTGACACACCTGGGAGATCCCCAGAGACTTCACCCCACCCAATTTACGGGCTCACTCAAGCTGCTTTTCCATATGAATGGCTTGTCTTGGCTCATGTTGCACAACTTCCTAAATCCTTTCAAATAAGCCATGGCTGGCCTCAGTGAGCCCCATGCCAGGTACTAGCAGCATTCTCAGATTGCTTTATAGCTCAGGCAGAGTGGCCCCAGGCAAAACACAGGTTGGGGCTGGCCTTGGCCCAAACCATGTGGGAAACCCCAAAGCCACCCAGGGGACACCCAATGGACAGCTACAGACCACATCGGAGCGCCACCACCCTGCCCCTGCACAGCTGATCCTCCATGGAGGGTGAAGGTTGGTGGTAAGTGGTCACAGGCAATCCTTGCAGCTGACTGGGCTGGGTAAATCCCTCCCACTGATCTATCAGCAGCAACCAAGGCTAAATTACAAGAGGAGGGTGCACTCAGCCTACATGAAGAATGCACCTTGAGTACCCAGCTTGGGTGATAGAGGAAGCTGTGCCACTGAATCCTACAGGACGCCTACTACATTAGGCCACACTACCAACACACAGAGTCATAGCAGCTCTGCCTAATATATAGAAACAAACCCAGAAAGGCTGCCAAAATGAGGAGACAAAGAAACATGGCCCAAATGATAGAACAGATCAAAACTCCAGAAGAAGATCTAAACAAAAGGGAGATAAGCAATCTATCAGATGCAGAGTTCAAAACACTGGTTGTAAGGATGCTCAAGAAACTTAATGAAGACCTTAACAGCATAAAAAAGGTCCAGTCAGAAATGAAGGATACATTAATTGAAATAAAGAACAATCTACAGGGAAACAACAGTAAAATGGATGAAGCCAAGAATCAAATCAATAATTTGTAACATAAGGAACCAAAAAACAACTATATAGAAGAACAGGAAGAAAAAAGAATCCAAAAAAATAAAATAATATATAAAGTTGTCCGGGACAACTTTAAGAAGTCCAACATTTGCCTCATGATATGCCAGAAGGGGAAGAGAAAGAGCAAGAAATTGGAAATCTATCTGAAAAAATAATGAAAAGGGGAGGGTAGGGTTTCTAAAAATAATAATAACAATAATAATAATGAAAGAAAATTTGCCTAATTTGGTGAAGGAAATAGACATGCAAGTCCAGGAAGCACAGAATCCCTGACAAGATGGAAGCACAGAGGCCCACTCCAAGACACATCATAACTAAAGTGCCAAAGTTAAAGATAAAGAGCAAATCTTAAAATTAGCAAAAGTAAAGAAGTTAGTTACCTACAGGGGAGGTCCCATAAGACTGTCAGCTGATTTCTCAAAAGAAACTTTACAGGCTAGAAGGGATTGGAAAGAAATATTCAAAGTCATGAAAAGCAGGGATCTACAGCCAAGATTGCTCTACCCAGGAAACATATTTAGAATCAAAGGGCAGATAAAGAGCTTCCCAGATAAGAAAAGAAGTAAAGGAGTTCATCATCTCCAAATCATTATTATATGAAATGTTAAAGGAATTTATTTAAGAAAAAGAAAATCAAAACTATGAACAATAAAATGGCAAGAATACATATCTATTAACAATTGAATCTAGAAAAACAAACTAAGCAAACAAGAACACAGACAGAGTCATGGATGTGGAGAGCGTTTTGATGGTTCCCAGATGGGAGGGAGGTGTGGGGGAATGAGTGAAGAGGTGAGGGGATTAAGAAGTAGAAACAGGTAGTTACAGAATAGCCATGGCGATGTGAAGTGCAGCACAGGAAATGGAGTAGCCAAAGAACTTACATGCACAACCCATGGACACGAACAATGGTTGGGGGATTGCCTGAGGGAGTGGGGGTTGCTGGGTAGAGGGGGGCAAAGGGGGAAATATCAGGACCACTGGAATAGCATAATCATTAAAATATAATTTAAAAATAAATATCATAATTATCATTACAACTATGCGAATGGTTCTCAAACTTTCTTCAGAAGACCTGTCTCCCTAAGTTCCTGACCTCCCTCTACCTGGACATCTCACAGGCAGACCTCAAACTCATCGTGTCCAAATCTCAACTTAACATCTCCTCTTGGGCAGATCCTCCTTCTGAGTCCCCTACTGAGTAAATGGTGTCACCATCCACCCAGGTGCCCAAGCCAGAGTGAGGTGTCATGCAAGGCTCCTTCCTCTCGCTCTGTCTACACCACCGAGCCCCATTCCAGTCTACCTCAAATACCCCTGGAACACTCTCCCACGCCCCCCTCCACCCATTCATCTCAGAGGTCGATTCTGAGGGGTCCTCCACGACTCCCAGACCCCCTGCTACGTATTCCCCGAACACCTGCCTTGAACTTCTCAGTGCTTGTCACACTTTATGACGCCGTCTGTTTAATTATCTGGCTTCCCCCTTGGCTTGTCCGTCCTGTGAGGGCCACGAAAACCACCTCTCCCTTACTCGCTGCTGTGCCCCCGAGTCCAGCAGAGGGCCCGCCATGTGCTATGTGCTTCATGAACATGAGGCGAATAAATAAAGGTACGAAGTAGCTGAATAAGAATTAGAAGCCTGGGTTCTAGCCCCGTAATCTCGGAAGGACATCACGTGAAGGAGAGGGGCCAGTATTTGGGAGAACGTGTGATTTCTAGCCTAGGGAGCTGATGGTAAAACATGTCACACCCGCCTGTGCTGCTGGTGTGGGTGTACGCTGGTCGCCTGTGGGTTGGCTATTTGGCAGAATCTATCAAGATTTCAAATGTATATAAGCTGGATTCGGAAATTTCACACTAAGAATCTGTTCTATAGAAATTCTCACGTTAGTGTGTAAAGACCTATGTTCAAGGATATTCAGTGAAGCATTATTTTAAAAAATTGGTGGACAGGGCTAGTTAAATTATGGTACATCCATTTAACACCTAATGGAAAGCTATATTAAGTTAAAAAAACAAATTATGTAACAATATTTGTAGTTTGATACCACTTTTGTAAACACTAAAGCAAAATTCCATATAAGCTCAGCTCTATTTATACAAATATGCATTTTTTTTTAAATCTGGAAGGATTCACACCAAACTAACAAGTGATTGCCTCTGAGACACGGCAGGAAGTCATAAGACAGGAAGGAAGCTAAGGGAAACTTTTATTTTTTACTTCTATATGGTTTGAAACTTTTAAAGCATAAACTGTTTCATTTTGTAATAACAAACGCAGTGGGAGGAGGCAGAAGAGGGTAAAGGGGGTCAAATATATAGTGATGAAAGGAACCTAGATCTGGGTGGAGAGCGCACTAAGGAGTACACAGATGTCAAATTACAGGGCTGCACCTGAAACTGATATGATATCATTAACCAGTGTTACTCATTAAATTTCATTTGTTAAAAAGGGCAACAAAGATGACTTTTTAAAGCCTTTGCAAACTGCTATCCAACTGACCGTGTGCTGAGAAAGGCTGAAAAACCAGAAACCTCAGAGCAGCCAGCGGAGAACAGAGAGCAAGGTGCACAGCTGTGGTGAGGCGGCCCTTCACGGAGGGACACCTGCGAGGCGACGGGGACGTCCCCACTCCAGGGGCTCTGTACGAGGTTCCCCTGTACGGTGGTGACAGTGAGTCCTGTACTTCAGGGAATCTTCTGGAGATTTATTTTTTAAAAGGAAAAGGAAAGGGCAAGAATCACCTGCCACCTCTACTGGGGTGCAGATGAACTGGGCTAGCGCTCGGCTCTGAGAGACGCCAGCCAAATTCTAACGCATCACTGTGACAGGAAAATGACTCCCTTCTCGGTTACATCGTCGGCGTTTCTGCTTCGGAGCAGACCCACTGCCCCGTGTTTGATCAACCACCTGTTTAAAAAGCTGTGAATGTGAAAATCAAATTCAACTAAGCCAAAAGGAAACAGAATACTTGCAAAGATTACTTAATGTCACTACTTTACACAGGAGGTGTGCTTAGTCCTTTCCATTACTTAGAAGAGGTCCATTTTAGAATTACAAACAGAAATGAAGAAAACACAGCCATTTCCTTTATAACCCTGGAGTAAGGAAGAGTTTTTCTATCACTTAAAATCCAGAAGTCATAAAGAAATGACTGATCAACTACATAAAAATTAAAAAATTCTACATGGCAAAAATGTCACAAGCAGGATCAGGAGACTACTGAGGAACTTTTCAGCGGTGAGACCGAGCTGCCCACATCTGAACCCACCGACCACAGGGGAGACAGCCACAGGAGGCAACAGGAAACAGACAGCGCCATCTATGAAGTGCTCCTGCCAAAATATTCAATCTAAAACTGTTCAGACCTCTAGACTGGACTACCTGTTTATAAGAAATGCAAGTGACAGAGAAACATGTCAATACCAGTCAGCAAAAAATCTACACTGAGATACTCCATAGGGCAGATTTCTTTAAAAAAAATACTAGCAAACTGGGAGGGGACTAGTGCATATTAGGAGATAATTCAGAGTCATAGCAACCAAATTACAAAAGCATTTCCCCTTTGACCCAGCAGTCCCACTTCTGAAAATCCTTAGATAAACCTGCATGGGTATGAAATGAGGCAGACACAGCATCTTTCACAGCAGACTATGAACAACAGCAAACATCTGGAAGGAAACCAGCGGTCCATACACCCCGACTGGTTAAATAAACTAGGGTACAGCCACACAGGCGGATAGCGTGCAGCTGTAAAAAGAATGAGAAAACTCTTCCTTTACTGATGCTGAAGACCTCCAGGATATGTTTAACAAAAAAAGCAAGGTATAGGTCAGTGGACATGATGTGCTAAGAAAGGAGAAAAATAAGAATTTATGTTCACATTTTATTTGTATTATTTGTGTTTGCATTAAAAAAACTGGAAGATATAAAAGAAACCAATGAAAGTGGTTATCTACAAGAGGAAGGGGCGAGGTGGATGGGGACAAGAGTGACAGCAAGACGTCTCACTGTACATGTCATTTATGTTGTCCTGACGGACAGTGTGACCGTATTATACAAATATAAGTATATTTAAAAGGAAGGATGGGGAATAATCTATTATGTTATTTGAGCCCAACAACTTAATGACAAACAGATCATGAAGATGAATGAGATAAGTAGGAAAATCTCCTGGCGTCAGTCCCAGGAGTTTCCCTGTGACTCTCGAATGTCCCTCGGGGCCCCTAGCACGAGCCAGCACCCACCTCCATGAAAAAGATATCTCCATTCGTGTCCGTCCCTGCATGTACCACGAACGTCTGCTTCTTCATGTGCCGGCTACCACTGGACCGGATAGAGAGATCACGGCCATTCTGAGGAGAGAGAGATCTTTCAGGGACACGCATACATCCCTCCCACAGAGCTCTGGGCCAGGAAGCCCTCTCCGGCAACTAAATTCCCATCAGCCTTCTCACACCTGCTGCCCGTCGGCCGTCCGCCACCAGGGCAGGGCTCTCAGATGTTCTGGTCTCGGCCCTCCTTACACATTACGGACAACCCCCAAAGGCTTATGTTTGTGTGTGTTACAGTTATAGACATTCGCCACAGCAGAAAGCAAAACTGAAAATCTAAAGTGTTTATTGATTCACTGAGAAGTTATTAATTACTCATGAATAAACCCAGTGCATAGTAATACAGAACATGGTTCTGGTAAAATAACTATTTCCCCAAACAGAAGAGATAGAAAGAATGGATGGCGCTGCTTTACATTTCTGCAAATCTCTGTGAAGTTCGGCTGAATAAAAAGTAGCTGGGTTCTCCTATGTGCTTCTGCATCCACTCTGTTGTGACACATTTGCTTTGGCTGGGGCGGACAGAGAAAATCTGGCCCCGCCGATGTGTGTAGAAAAGGGGAAGAGTATTCTAATAGCCTCTGCAGACAAACAGGCACATTCTTCGTTGACACTACCAACAAAATGCGAGAAGTAGCAGTTTCCAAAAGTTCGCTGCAAAGTGGGATCTGAAAACACATCAGTGAGTATTTTGTACTTTGTTACATAAAATCCATTTTTCTGCCTTACAGTCTGAGTGGCTCTTTTACCCACACTTGAATTTGTGAATTCACACACCAGTCATTTGGAAAATACTGCTTCATCAAGTTATGCAGTGCTTCTAAATGTTGACATATTACATAATATTGAAAAAAATCACAGTTCTTCACAGCATCATCAATCACATTAGAGAAGTCTTTAAACATCAGGAAGCTCCTGAATAGCCCTGGTTTGTTAGCCGTGCTTCCAGGTAAAAGCGATGTTGCGTGGACAGAGCTGCCAGGCCGCCTCGCGGCTCTTCCGTGACACGACCCCATTTTGGTTAGTGGTAAAAATGCCCCTGTGAACTTCTCACTTTGTCACATGGAATATTACAGAGATGTGTAATCAAGGATCAGATTTACCAAAAGTAATGATTTTAACTGCTTCATCAAGGACATTCGTAAGTGAAAGTGGGTTGCTTTTTGTTTTGGGGTTGTTTTTTTTAAGATTTTATTTATTCTTAGAGAGGGGGAGGGAGGGAGAAAGACAGGGAGAGGAACATCGATGTGTGAGGAAATATTGACTGGCTGCCCTTTCCACGCCCCCAACTGGGGACTGGCCCACAACCCAGGCATGTGCCCTGACTGGGAACCGAACCAGCGACCCTTCAGCCCTCAGACTGGTGCTTGATCTACTGAGCCACACCAGCCAGGGCATGTTTTTTGGTTTTTTTAATTAGAGAAAGTTTATGTAGACAGTCAAGGAGGTATATGAAGTGAGCTGCAGAAGGAATGGGCTCAGGAAACAAGTTACAGAGGCAAAAGAAGGGCCCTTGGAGCTCAGGAGAGAGAATGGTAAAGGTTACGCACCTGGGGGAAGGAGAGGGGCGAGGGGAAAGGCGCTCCAGGGAGGGGGTGCTCCGAAACTGAGCTGTCTTTGTTTCTGTTTAACTGGGAACAGCGGAGGTGGGGACAATGGCCACGAGCGTGGTCTGGTGCCTCAGCCTCCACTGGGTTAGGTGCCAGTGGTTTCACTCGCCATCAGGGCAAACGTCAACCGGTGAAAGAGGCCGATAGCGTCTTAGCAGTGCTATGAACGTGCTTTTCACCTTGCGGCGCCTCAGGGGTCCACAGACCCCACGCTAAGGGCTGCACCAGTACAGTGCAGCGCGCCGAGTCCCACCATGGAACAGAGGGGCAAGGGCCTCGTCTGGAGTGAGAGCCTTCCCTTCAGAACTGAGGGTTGGGAACATTCTCAGGCCCAGCAATGCCCAGTGGGGAAGCCCCTGCAGTAGGCCACCAGGCCCAAGCCCAGGAGGCTGATGAGCACAGTGGAAGGCAGCCCAGGGAACGGCCGAGACAGGCTTACCAGGTTCGCCAGCTGGTCAAGTACTTCATTGATCTGCTGGCTGTACACGAGCCCAATGTGGGATTTTCCCATGAGGCGCCTCACCTTCTTCCGGATGTCATTCTTATTTACCTGGGAAGTCAAATGAGGGTCTGAGCAAGGGACCTGCTCTCCTCTCAACGCAGGTTCAGGGAATGTAAAAGCAAGTTTCCTACAGTCCGAGAGACGTGTATTTCTAAAAGGCCCTATCACTAAATATGAGAGAAAACATCCACTCTGTGTTCTGCCGGAGAAGCCCTGGTTCTGTCTCTAGGTCACTTCTGCAGGGAAGCGGCTCTTCGAGCAGTTCTGGTTTAAGTGACTAGGGCTTAAGGGGACACTTCCTCCCATCCCCAGCCAATACCACAGCGCTCACACATAAAAGGGCCCTACAGGCCCCCAGGGTTCCTCCAGCGTAATTCACAGACAATGACTTAGAGCAGCAACACTGTGCACTCCCTCATAGCCACATAGCAAAGATCAATACCCTTTCCCAGCCAGAGTTCACTGGAACCACGGGAGCCCAACCAGAGTTCATTCTCTGTTGTAAGGCTGTGGGGTGAGCCTCACAACCGAAAATGAAGCAAGCCAAGAGGGCCGGCCTGTCGGGCATTCTCTGTATTTGATGGACCAATCCCTTCACAGTTAGAGAGGCTGGGGGAACAGGAGGAGGGGGAGGAACCCCGGGGCCGTCACAACAACTCTTCTTCCCAGACGTCCCTCTCAGAGCAGAAGTCTTCTGCTTGGTAACATACTTTTCCCAAAGCCGGAGAAACCAAGTACAAGCAAAGCAAACTAGACCCTACCATTACTTTCTAATAAGTAGCTCTTTTTATAACTACGGAAAATTCTAAGATAAAGGGCTAGTGCTAAAAAGTGAATTCCAAGCATCCTTTCTAAACTCTTTAGAATCTGCCGCACAAAAACATTTTTTAAAATTCATTGTATTCTGTGAGAAGCTCTACTGGAATCCTAAAACTACTCAGCAAAGGAAGCCCAGTGAAAATTCAAAATGAACAAATGGTGTGGAATCGTCAATCACCTTTACAACGTTTCTTAGCACAACAGCCTGGCAGCTGCAGATAAATGGGTCACGTGTGAGCGGCCCAGAGGCTTCAGACTCTCAGTCAGAAAGGGAGCTTCTCAACCGCCCCTTTAGGTGACGGTTTAGAATTTAGGTGACAGGAAAAGCCTTGTCCTTCCAGCATCAGCAGTAGCTGGGCATAAGCAAAATCGACACTACCTTCATCAGCAGCATGTAGGAGATGAGGTTGTGCAAGAGCGTGGCCAGCAAACGGTCTTCGTCATCCTCGAGGCGCTTCCGGTCATGTTCTCCCAGTGATAGGTACCTAAGCAGGGGACCAGGGACAAGTCAGCTCTTAGGTGGGAAGAACTAACTGGGAAAAGGATGAATTTTTTCCCAAGAATTTCCTAAGCCTCATACCTGTCTATCATTTCCTGGGGACCCTGGTCCATACCCATCCCTTCTCTCTCCAACATCACGGCATCTAGGAATGCATCTTCCCAGAACTGCATTTGGTCCCATAAAGTAGAACGCTCTTTGCCTGGGTAGAGTAGAGTTTTTTAGGGGCTTGTGTAACCTATAAAGAATATAGCTGGCAACCAAAACAGAGTACACTCCAGGTAAAGGAGATCATTACAGATTCCAAAGCAAAGGAAACCCGAGCCTCTCCACCCCAGATGTACAGCCTCGCCGCCTCCGAGGGAGGCCCAGCCCCTCCCGAGGAAGAGAGAGGAACACAGCACACAGAGAAAGGTGGTTACTTAGAGAAAAGGTCTCCATAGCAGCATCCTCTAATTGGTCCCACATCGATCCTTTGTCCCTTCCTGCCAATTTGCGAGCAGGAAGGACCGTGGTAGCAAGAAAGGAAAGAAAGGAAGACAGAAAGACAGAGGCTATGGATTAATACCAAAACCCATTCTCTTTTTAGAAAGTCTCCACCCACTGTTTGTTCCAGACCCAGTAAGTCACCTGCTTCAGACATAAAAATGCTTCCTAACACCAGCATTGAGATCAGCAAAAAGCCAAGCAGCTACTAGCTCAGTGCTACCCTCTTCCCCGGCCGAGTCCAACTTTCTTCCAGTGCAAGGGGTCTTCCTGGTCTGTTTCTCACCTAGGAGTCCCTCGTAGAGGTAGACTCGCTGGCTCACGTCTTCGGAACTGCGAACGGGGCTGCCCACTGGCTTCTCCTTTACACTTGGTTTCAAGCTGTGGGCTTTACCCTACAGAGAAGAGGCAGTAAGTCACCCACCCACGGCGCCGGTGAACAGGGGCACAGAAAACCAAGCAGCTCGTTAAGAGGCTCGCACACCTGTCGCCACCACTAACCACATATACTCCAACTGCCCTGCTTTTGCTGCTCCGCTGGCCTCAGGGCTCTGACCAGAAGTCAATCTGATGACCCTTCTCTCCATGACTGACTCCTGAAACATGCAGTCAAGTTTTCATTGCGACTCATCTTTACCCTTTAGTCTCTATAGGACTCTGCTCTACAAATAAAAAACACTAGGCCGATTCTCTGTGGCAGCATGTTGCCGTGGAAAGAATGCTGCATCTGCCCCGCCTCCTACTAGCTGTGTGGCCTTAGGCATGAACCTTAGCTTCTCTGAATCTCATCTTCCACCTGAGAAAAGGAAGGTTATAATCCTTACCTCATAGAACCAGTATGGAAATTACATCAGAAAATACATACACAGCACTGAACAGTGCCTAGCACATGGTTGCTGTTCAATAAATGTTAATTTCCTCTTTCCTACCACCTCAAATATCTGCCCCTTAGAAGTATCACTAACTTTTATCTGCCACTTCTGCAATATTAGGCTTTTTATTCATTCAAAAAAGATTTTCAACTGCTTAGGGTCAGGCCTCATGTCCACTTCACAAAGCATACAACAGCACAAGCAGAGAAGCAACTGATCACAGGTTATTAGCAATGGTTAATTAGTGTGTCTACACGCCAGTCTCCTGGTTCGTGGCCCAGTTCTTTGTTCAATGGACCATACTGACTTAATATAATTTACTTCCTGCTAAGCCAGCCTTTTGAGCCCAGAAATTTAGGTAATTGCTCTCGGCACCTCAACTGTACTGAGAGCCCTTGCTGACCCGCATAGGACAAGTGAGAACTGGTCCCAGGGAGGCGCCAGGAAAGGCAGCACACAGCTGAAGGGCTTCTTGCCAGACTGCCATTTCATAATATCTATCTTAAGCTCCAGGCTGGAAGTGCACTAGAAGGACTTACATACTCTTATTTCAATGGCCTGTTTCCTCTCAGGAAGAGTTAAGGCCCGTGAACCTGAATGGCTCTGCTGACTCCCGAGCCTACTCTGCGTTCCCTCTGGGATGTCACCTTCCCTATTAGAAACCCATATACAGGAAACCCTGGGAGCGGGGATGATCACCAGTATTGAAGAACTGATTTCACTTAAATTTCATTTCCATTCTCTCCACAGACCAAAGATAAGGACCTATGAGCTCTTGTGGAGAATATCCATCCTCAGCTCTGTCTGGTAAAGTGGCAAGTGTATCGGAGTGCTTAACCCCGGCTGCCTGAAGTGGCAGCTATACACTGAAGAGTCGTGTGTCTAAAGGAAAGGACTAGAAGAATTAACTTAATTCCAACCGATCATCGGCATACGGTGTGATCTGGGGCAAGTTCTTCTTTTTCTAAGGCTTTATTCCCCTACCTGTCAGAAGAGACTAGTCACAGAAAGGCATGAGGGGTGCTCCGAAACCCAGAGTTATCTTCTGGAGGGCGGGCCCCTTGTAGTACAGGCTTACCCCGCTAGGTGAGTGTCCCGGGAACCCATCTGTGTCAGTGCACCAACTGGCGTTGTTGTGAGAGGCTGCGTTCAGTTTCAGTAATTCTTTTTTTTTTTTTGAAGTCTCTTTCAACACGTTTGCCCATTCCATGCTGGGTGATTTACGAGCGCACCTGTCCACAGTGCACTGAGTGTTCAGCAGTTTTTGACCAGAAACGGCATGGCCCACCCTCCCTATTCACCCTGTCTCGCCCTCAGCGACTTCATGCTTCCCCAGATGAAAAGAAGCCCTGAAAGGGAAACGTCTTGCTGATGTGGAGGAGGTGAAACACAACCAGCTGAACCACTGACAGGCATCAAAATCGATGAGGTCAAAAACTGCTTGGGGCAGAGGAAAAAACGTCTCGGTGGGTGTATTGTATCAAATGGACAGTGCTCTGAAGGGGACTGGAGTGTAAGCATGTAAGAATAAATACACGACTTTTTATAAGTAAATTCTGGGGGTTTTTGGGTCTCCTCTCACAGTGAATTGCAAATTTCTTGAGAGTGAAAATCATGCCTTATTCATCTCTGTTTCTTCAGCACAGAAGCTGGCATTTAGTAAATCACGTAATGGATGTTTATTAGTGAATAAAAACTTAAAATAACTGTTAGGAATATATGAAAAAAAATGTTATTTTTAGGTGCTATATAAATATAGCAGTGGCTGGAATAAAGCTAGACCACTCCACAGAAACAGGTAGTCTGGTACCGAGAGCTGTAACTGACCTGACATTGTCACAAAGGCATCCCCGTGTCTATTTTAAACACGGGAGTCACTGCTGCATAGCATTCGAGACCCTTAGCTGACTGGGTGGAGAGCCTAACTCATCAATGATTCAGGAGAGGATTCTAAAAGCCCCAGGTCATGGAGTCCAGTGACTCTTTAAAAATCCCTACGAGCCCTGGCTGGTGTGGCTCAGTGGACTGAGTGCCGGCCTGCAAACCAAAGGGTGGCGGGTTGGACTCCCAGTCAGGGCACAGGCTTGGGTGGCAAGCCAGGTCCCCACTAGGGGGTGCACGAAAGGCAATGACACATTGATGTGTCCTCTTTTCTCCCTCCCTTCCCTCCTCTCTAAAAGTAAATACATATTTTAAAAAGGCTTAAAAGACATTTTCTTTAAAGGCAGATATATGAGCCGATCCATTCCTCACTCCTTTTACTTCTAATAGCTTCCTTACTTTTCATTCTCTTCCAGCCCCACCCACTAGAAAACTTCTCCTGTTTGTAAACAAAGCTTACGAAGATGGCGCTGGTGGCAGAGTCGGTCTCAATTTCACTATCAGACAAAGTGCCCCGAGAGCTTGTCAAGTGGGTGCTTCCCTCGCCCCCTGGTCCATCGCCTGCGTTGCTGCTCAAGTCACTGTCTGCTCCAAGGGTCTCTCCAGAACTGTTACTCACCTGGAAAGGAAAAAGGTAGTGAAGGGTATTCCCCAGGGAAGGTTCCCGGAAAGGCGGCGCTGGGAGAGCTCTGAGCTGCCATAGGAAAGGATCGCACCCCAAAGGTGTGCTAGAGCCCCTGGAAGTACCTTTTTACATGATGAGGAGAAGCCCTAGGTGAAATCTCAGGGTCTGATCCCGTGTACAAAGACCTAAGACAGGTAAACATCTCTGCCATGAGAACCAAGCTGACCTGAGACTAAGCACAGCCTCCAAAGGGGAAAGCAGTCCCCCTTGAACCGCCCCCCAAGATGGCAGTGTGGTGTCCCCTACCACGGTGCTAACTTCAGAATCCTGACTTGAGCTTCGAATCATGACCGCTGGCCGCACACCGATGACAGAGTCTGGGTCGGTCCTCTGAAACAAGACACAGGCACTCGGACAGGTCAGGGGAGGTGTCCGGTTTACTGCACTTCCCTCAGAAATACCGTACCTTCTTCCTTCTCTCCATCCCCACCCTTCTAGTCTCATTTTTTTCCTGAATATAAAATACATATGACTTACACAATAAGAACAGTAATAAACACTGAAGAAATATTTGCTCACTGCAGAAAATATGTGAAAGAATAAGGAAATAAAAATAAGCCAAAAACTGACTGCTTACATGAATCACTCCTAAGTCTTTAGTGTATTTCAAGTCTTTTCTATATACACTTTAAAAATAAAATTGGCATTATACTGTATATAGCTTTGCCGATATTTTCCTCATCATTAAATTTCTTTAAATATAGTTAATACTGTATTACAGGGATATACATATTACACTTATTTCATCATTCCCCTATTATTGAATATTTACGTTGTTTCAAGGTTTCTTGTTGTTTTTTCTTAAACTCCAAGAAGCATTCTGAGATAACACACTTAACGCTCACAATCACCAACAAGGTTGTCACGGACCTGGGAACCAGACGTCAGGCTCACGCCGCTGTCTGCGCTGACCTGGGACTTTTTCTCCTCTGTCTCACCAAGGTCAAGGACAGGTCTGATTGCTTCCGGCCCTGAGTGGGGGGAAGGCTTCTGTCACGCAGTGCAACGTGGCCAGGGGCAGGCTGGGGAAGGGAGTGGGGGAGCAGCCCGGCCTGGACCCAGACCTGTCCAGCATGTCCCAGTCACCTTTCTGGGGACTGCCCCCTTCAGGCCCCACTGAAAGAAGCAGTCTCCAGGCGCCTTAAGAACCAAGCAGGAAAAATTCGACCTGGTCTTAAGGGGTTCTGCAGGCATCTTCTCAATCTGAGGAGAGCTGAGCCCATCACCCTCAAGCACAAAAGCTCCACGGACAAATCTCTAAACCATACTCCACCGCACGCAGAGTCAGAGCCCCACTGGTGCCCGAAACCCTCCAGGGCCTCCAGGTCACTCAGTGCTTCCCTAACGAACGTCTAAAGGGGCTGAGGAAGGAGGGGCCAGTGAGACAAAGAAATGCCAGCCGTTTCCACGGACACTGCTCACCCCCACAGAACAACTTCCACAGTTGAGATAGGAGCCACTCCCCTTCCCCCACCCACCCACAATGATATGGCAGAAGGACAGAATGACAGAAAGCAAGAAAGCGTGCCTAGGCAAGCCACCAGAGAGAGTGGGGGAGCTACAGACTCAACACGGAGGGAGAGCAACCATCTCTGCCAACTGCGCCCCACAGGCCCTCTCGCGGGCGAGGGAGATACCAGCCAACGAGGGCACGGAAACAGGCAAACGTTCTCCCCGCCGCCTCGGAAGCAATAGAGACCAAGTTCTAAGGGATTTTACACAGCAGACACCTCCATCACAGCCTGATTGCTACGAGGGGAGGGGAAGAAGCAGCCTATAAGCCATATACCTAGGAGTCATATGCCACCTACCTGCTTTCATTCCAAATACCCCCCTAGAGCAAATTTAGGGTGGGGCTGGAGCCTGCCCCACTGGGCCTGGGGAGTTGGCAGGTATGGGAGACTTGGGAACAGGGTGGGGCATTGGTTCCTTACTCTGTTTTTCCATAGCTTTTTGGTTTTTCATTTCCTGGTGCTTGTTCCACAATTCTACCCCAGATGCAATGTAAGCAGGAGAGAAAGACAGAGAGAGTCAGCGGCTGGTCAGACAGACGAAGTGGACACCCACCCACCCAGGCTGGTTCAGTCTCGGCATAAGATTACACATCAAGAGATAAAGAGATCTTTACTTGGGGACTTACGGGGAGGGATTAAAAATCAAGAGATCTAATGCCTTCCTCCCAACTAACGAAATAAAGACCCCACATTTCCAACCCTAACCTCAGTGCGGCAGGAAAAGCCCTGCAGAACGTTAGAGCCTGAAGAGGCTTTAATCAAGCTCCTTGATTTTGGCAAGAGGAAACTGATCCTAAAGAGGCTGGAGCAGTCCCTCGAGATCATGTAACTCAGGACCAGTCTAAACTTCCACCACACCACACTCTCTGCCAAATGAGCTGGGTAGTTGCAATTTTCAAAGATTCCAGATGAGGCGGACGATCATTCAAGCAGCCAAAGGCTTCTCCAAAGCACGAGCGCAGATCAACCCGGTCCAATGGGCTGCACAGCAGTCACCCATGCAGGCAGTGGGCAGCCCTCCTTGCTGCTGACAAATGACCCAACTCACCCTCTGAATCAGTGCCTGTCCTAATGAGAGACCTGCTCTCAGCCAGATACCTGGCCATCCATTAGAGGTAACAGAATATTAAATGTTGAGAATAGCATCCCAGAGTGGGTAAAGAAGAGAGACTAGTGATCACTGCAATTTTTTTCCTGGAAGAATTTGAGCGTCCACTTAGTCCAGTCCCCTCATTTCCCAGATGAGAAGAAAGAGCCCCTGAGGGGGGAGTGGTCTGCCCAAAACCGCATTCCTAGTTGAGGGCAGGGCGTTACTTTTCCGAGAACGTCACTTCAGGCAGGAGAGAGGCAGGGTTGATTGCCTCTGGGATGGTATTTCGCTGGCTAGAGAGGCATAGTGCCCCTGAAAAAGGACTCTGGTTCCTCACTATCACTCATGAAAGCACAACGCAATGGCTAATGGCTGTGGCGAAGGGACACCAGTTAGAAGCATATGGCCCAGGGACCTAGAACCAGAAAAATAAAGACACAGCCTGGATGGCTCAAAGCCACGTAGGGAGTGAGTCAAGCTGAGGTGAACCTGGAGAGGTCACCGGCTCCTGCCTCAGTGGGAATGGGAAACACCAAATGTAAACAGGCTCTTGATCGGGCCCAGGAAGGAAAGTTTTAAAGAAAGGCTGACTCAGAAATCTGCACCTCGAGGCCCAGAGCCCAGGGGACTGGGACTGTCGGGCGCAGCCCAGAGGGGAACATTGGGGAGCAGTGCAATGGCTGCACAGGGGAACTGCCTGTGGCGACCCAGACGACCTCAGATTACAGCCTGAAGATGCGTCCTCTATGAGCTTCCTCAGAGCTTCCAGGAGCCCACACCGCCTTGCCACTCCGTGAGGGAACCCAGATGTGAACAAAGAGAGGGGCCAGGAGAATGGCTCAGACTCGTGCGTGTAGTGAGCCTCACTGGGCCGCCTAAGAAAAACTCCCATGTTAAGATGTGAGGGAGGGGCTGTAAATGAAGCACAGAGAAGTACAAAGAAGGACCATTAGAAATGGACACAGATCTCTCTCTCTTTAGAAAGCAAAGCATGGGAAAGAGAGAGGCAGGATTCTGGATGAATTGAGAGAACAGAAGGATATTTAAGAAGCCAGAGCCCTTCCACCACACCAAACACACTGATACACACCAATAGATGCTATGAAATTCTCTTCCTTTAAACTTCTGGTGTCCACCTCCTTCGGGCCCTTTCCCGCAGCCGTTGGTGCCCGAGGCCCCAGCTGGGGAACTCTCAGCTGGGCCATTGCCTTTGGGTCACTCCGGCCAGCCAGGCCGGCATCCTTGCCAACTGGTGTATTTACATTCTCTGTTGGGCTCCTCTTCCGCTTGTCTGGTTCTGAGAAAACCGAACATAGGAAGAGGTCAAAAGAGATAGTGAAAGAGAGTCAAGGTGTGGAAATGGGGTGGGAGAAGCCAGAATGCAGGAGGACACGGAGCGGAAGAAGTGCAGGCGTAGGAAAACTGATACCTCACTGTCCATGACAGAAAGACACTCACTGCATATAAACATGCACTAGAAAATAAAATCCCAAAGCCTAATGGAAAACAACTTAGCACCGGGAAATCTGTCAAGGAGACAAGTTCATTTTCTTTGGAGACAAAGGGGGAGCTGCAGACGGCACGCTGTCCCGCAGGCACGCTCCCTACCTTTGCTATAGTAGTGGGTCTGAGCGATCTCCAGGAGCCCGAAGATGCTGGCCATGCCGCCCAGACCTGCGTGGGCATACGACTGCTCCAGGCTGAGCACCGTGCACTTGAGCAGGTCTAACATTCCCTTGTACACCTTTCGACTGATCTCCTGCAGCAAGAGTCCAGGGATTTGGGCTGGCAAAATTGCCTTTGGTGCCCATATCCCTCTTCCCCGTCGATTCCAACACCCAACCCCCAACACTGACCACGTCCGGGATGAGGTCCTGCCGGGCATCGTCCTCTGACTGCACCGCACGGTTCAGCTTGCTCAGGACAAAGACCCGCAGCTGCTCGCTCTCCAGCAGCCGCCGCACCTTCTTCATGTTGAGCCAGCCAACCCCCTGGCCATCCAGCACACTGTGCACCACCTCCTTCAGGAACTGCTGGTTCTCACTGTGGGTCCCACACACCACTTCTGTGGTCATTAGCTCCTTCGCAGAGCACCCTCCTTTTGCCAGACTAGATGTCTGCCGCCAGGGGCAAAACACAAAGCCAAGTGTGCAAATATCCAAGTCCAGAGAGCCCCGTGTGCCCAGGTACCCACCACTGCTGTCTTGCTCTCCTCAGCACTGTGAGCTATGACCGCTGCACGGGGAGGGAGTCAGATGGGAAGTGCTGGCACAGGCTGAGTTCATCTACCCAACTGAGAGCTTCCCTCCCACGCTTGAGCACCCTCAAAGTTCGCTTACAGGAATTGCTACCTCTAGCCAAGGACTTTTAAAATGGCTCTGCCATTACCTAGAATTGCTGGATCGGCCCTGGGGTGATGGAGGTTCTCTCTTCACTGTCGGGCTGTGTCTAATGACAGATGACTTCTGGTCCACCAAGGCCCTCCTGTTTCCTATAGCCAGGAAGGCAGGAATGAGAACCATCACTACCGTCGCCCAGGAGCGAGGGTCCGCAAAGCCGTGGGCAGCCAGGTCCCACACCATTCCCCAGAGGGGCTGGGCGAGGATGGCAGCGGGTGTCACGCAGGGGCAGAAACCAGCCGTGGCAGTGTGGAGGAGGTGGGGATGGACACTCGGGTCACTCCACATGCACCAGCAGCACGCCCCAGGGGCAAGCATGGGCATCATGGGGACGAGGCAAGCAGGTCATCACGTGATGCTGCTTGCTCCAGGAGGATGGCCCGCAGGCAGGCACAGAAGATGCTGGGAAAAAAGACCATGCACAGCTCACAGGCAAGACCCACCTTCACCACTCCCGGGGCCGGCTTCAGTAACAATCTCCATTAGAGTATTTAGCCCAAATACTGGTACACAAAATACACAATTAGTAGGTGCGCCACGATACCACAACCCCTATAACCCTCGATGGAACTGTAAGCCAGATAGACGGAGCATTCTCCCAAAGCTTGGTGCACATAACCTGGGTTTTCAGGCACCTCAGAGCTGGAAACCAAGTGACCAGGAGACAACCAAGCCTCCAGGGAAGACCGTCCCTAAGACCATGGCCTCTCAGAGCCAGGGGCAGGGACAATGAACAAGGAGCCTCCAGGTCCTGAACAGGCACATGCTGGGAGAGGGGCTGCTGGTCTTCATGGAACCTCTAGCACGGGGTCCAGAGGGAAGAGGCCCGTCTTGCGGATGCTGTCATGGGAGGTGGGGTGGGGGTGAGGATGGCGGGCGGGCGGGAGTGACAACTGCGGCAAATGCGGTGAAGCGTCAGCATGCAATGGAAGTGCTTCGCTCTTCAGCTGCGTCAGAGGAAAGCCAGGGCCGCTACCACCGTTCCATCCCTCACCTGCCCAGCCTCGGGTGCGTTCTCTCTACAGTGCTCGTCACTTCCCTACACCGCTAGCTCTGATGTCCTTTTGCCCATCTATCCTATGTTCCCAACCCCCCTCCCCCACAAAGACTGTTCTTTAGATTTCTGACATTTTTCAATCACTGGAAAGAGAGGTCAGTTAAGAAACACACAGAACTGCTTCTCACTGAGCTTTCCACTATGATTAAATATCTCAGCACAGTCTCCAGAGGAAACAAGCAAGAGTCGGTAAATTCTGAAGAGCCCCTCAACCTGTCAGCGATCACTAATGCAGATCAAATCAGGTCTCAACTGCTCCAAGAAGCCAACTGGTATCACCTGGCTCACTCACAGGCCCTCAGCGGACACGAAGCCAAAGTTAGAGGCTTTTGGACTTGACAGACACTGCCAGGCTCAAAAAATAAAATACACACACACAGTGCCAGGTTCCTCACTACCGCCCCCTGGTGGGCACTGTTTCTGGGGGAGTTCATGCAGAAGGAACCTGGCAGATAACTGTGGCACTGGGTGGTCCCTATGTTTGCTAAGAGCACCTCTGACAGTTCCCCGGGAGTAGCAGTGACCCCACAGTTCCCGTTATCCTAAATGATAGACAGGCTCTTCTCCTTAGCTACAAAGACAGTTTCCACCTGAAAACCAGCGAGCGCCCGATGTGCAGTGAAAGCCGTGAGAAGCGGTATGAGGGGCAACAACTGGGTCGGATGATTCATCACACACAGGGCTCCTGACGAGCACTCACGGGCCTGAAGGGTCACTAGAGAAGCCTGGCTTGGCAAAGGAGGGCTGCAGTTACCTTTCAGGCTGGGGAAGGGCGTGGGCTTCTCCCGGGCACCTTTGGTGGGCAGTGTGAGGTTTGAAAGACTGAAGCTGGTGCTGTGGTTCCGATACAGGCTGCCTGTCGAGGGGAGGGTACGGGAGCAGTGAGTTTGGGGGGTAAAGAGCCGAAGCACTGCGCTCTGATGACTAGGTCACCATCTTTCCTTCCTCCTTCCAAACGCAGGCCCTGTGCCTCCCATCTGTCCCAGACAGGACCAAGTCCAACTCCGGGCCAACAAAGGGGCCACTGCCAAGACCACTCAAAGCCCAGTAACAATGTGCTCTGACTGCCTCCCATCGCAACATCCAAGTTGCTCTTCTACTCCTAACGTGGCATGAAAGTCGGCAGTTAATGCGCTTCTGGTCTGAAGTGGGTGCTGTTCCTTCCTGGCTGCTGGAAAATCTCACACTCCCAGTTAGCCCCTAGGCTGGCTTTCCCTGGCCCCAAGTCTGTCTCCAGTCTTTAACTGAGCCCATGCCTCAGCTTTGGAAATATTCTCTATGCACGAAAGTCATCCTCATATAGATTTCACAGCATGTTCATGAAAAAGTCCTTCACCAGACAAAGGAGATGTTAGATACATATCCAAATCAAATTTGACCAGCATATTTCCACAAAACATATGTACAAGTGCATGACTTTCGATATAAAGATAAGTTTTCAGTTGACCCGCTGTCTTAGCTGAAATAGACTGACACCTCCAGGTGTAAAGATAGTGCTTAATCTGTCCCTGTTCTTTACTGACCTCCACTGAAAATACCTCACTGAATATCACCAAATGCTCTGAGGTGGGGCTTGGTAACACCAGCCCAGCCCTATGGCTCTACAAGGCTGTGGTTCCAAGCAGCATTTGCCATGGCCAGGCCCTGCTGGAGAGGAAACGGGACAGAGGCATGAGGGAGCTGAAGCACTTACTGGCAAAAGACATGATGCCCCCGAAGCCCTCGGTGCTGTTATTGGAGACGGTGGAGGTGGGCGAGCTCACTCGGGAGTCTGACTCTGCGTCTGAGTCGCTTGCCAGTTTCAGGCTGTTGGGCCGCAGCAGCTTTTGCGCCCTTGAATGCACAGTGGCACCTATGAGCCCCGGGCAGGGGCACCTGACCTTGGGCCCACGGCCCGAGGCTACCAGGTGGTTCCCGCCCCACATTCCTAAATGCCTCGATCAAAGCACCACCCTCTGGGGCCGGCGGGGCCACAGCGCACTCAGGCTCCCAGGCTTCCTGACTGAGCCTCGCCCAGGTCCACTGCAGTGAGGGCCTTCAGTCACCAGTCTAGGAGGAGTCCCCAGGCTCTCACCGACTGCCACTGCCATGCTGGCTGAATCGGGGAGTGTAACTTTCCCCCTGGTCATCATCCTCTTCCTCAGGGGGAAAGCCATACTGGGGCTCGAAGTACGGATTGTCATAGGTGCACCGGCGCACTGACCCCTCTCCGGTTTCCATGTGACGCCTGTCCACATTCGGTCTGCCGACGCCGGGAGGCACAGCAGGCGGGGGCTTGGAGACGCCTATTGCCGCCTTATCACCCATCTCTGTTGAGTCCGCAGGTTCCTGCGGGCCGCAGTAAATGAAAAGTCATCAGCTGGTGCCCGGGGGGGCCCTCCCGCATTCTCGGTTTGGCAGAGCCGAGCCAGGCCTGTCATATTCCTGTCCTAGGGAATGTGTGAGAAAGAGCTCCGTGACAGCCCTGTTCCCTGTCCCCACAAACCACGCGAGGGGATCTCAGCTAACGCCTGAACAGAGCCCGATGGCCTCCCTCTGAGGTCAAAGCTACACTGCAGAGGCTCTAAGCTATAGGTACTATGGAGAGGAAGACAGGGAGATTCTGAAGAAAGCAGCAAATGAAATCAAGAGCTTCACCCCAGCTTTCCTAATAGGGGCAAGGCCCACACCCCAGCAGCCCTCACGCACAGAGCTGGCTCCGTGGACGACGGTGCTGGGGCTGCTGCTGGCGGTGGTGCTGGAGCTAGAGCGCGGTGGGGGGTGGTCCTGCGAGTTCTCGCTGTCGGGGCCAGGCTCTTCGGCCTCCTTCTGGCTCTGCAGCTCCTCAATCTCCACCTCACTGGCATCCCCCAGTGCCGCGTGAGTCAGAGGGTCAACATCTGCCGAAACCCGAGGGTGGCAGGTACAGACCACACCATCCTGGAACCCCACAGCCTGCCCGGCGCTGGCGGAGTCCCCCAAGGACACTTACTAGGAGTGTCACCGTTGATGTCACATTTCATCATTTCACTGACAAAGTCACCGAGGGAGGAATAAGAAGAGCTGGAGTCGTCGTAATCCATGCTGTCACTGCCACTGCCACGTGAGGGGCGCACACACAAAAGGACAACAGAAGGCAGGCACAGGGGAAAGAACCAGCTGTCAGCATTCGGAAAAACAGAGGCGCACCCTTAACTCCAGGCCAGGGGACAAGGTAGAGTGAGGACGCTGACACACAGCAACCAACCAAAACATGGCCAAGGCTTCAAAGGCTGGCACCTGACTTCCGTGAGATTTTGCCATTGTGCTCCCTCAGGGCTAGTGAGAGCCTCTTTACCTTAAGCCACGGCTTTGCTGGCCTACGGGACTGCTCACCTGTCATCGGTAGGCTCAGAGTCGGAGTCACGCTCCAGCGGCACGCTCAGCGCCTCAGCCAGCTGGGAATTGCTGTCGTAGACGCGATAGTGGATGGGCTGCAGCTGATGAGCGTACCACTTCGGCTTGTCACCGATCAGGGCCGGATCAAACATGTCTACCCAAGGAAGAAAAAGGAGAGAGTTAGCAATGGGGGGGTGGGATGAGGGGGGGCGAGCACCACATAAAGGAAAAGCAGGACCCAGTCCAAAGCAAAAGAGGAATGGAAGGGGCAGGCCAAAGATGGGAAAGGGAAAAAAGCAAAGGGAAGAGCTGTCAGAGGGAAAAAGGCCAAGCGTGGGACAGCACAGCGGGCAGGGGACTCACTGTTGTGAATGCGCTGAAAGGCATAGTTGGTAGGGTTAAGGATCCATTCCCCAAAGTACTCCACAGCCTGAGTCCTGGCCAGTTTCTCAGCAAAAGGAGTCTGCCGGGGACGTGAGGCTAGAAAGGAGCCCGCCTGGAAAGCCACCACAGGCCGAGGGAAGAGGCGCAGGGTACGCGTGTGCATCTGAAAGCCCTGCAGCACGTTGGGGGAGTTGAAGAAACGGACCATGGCCACTCTGGGGAAGAAGGGGAGGCGAGATAATCCGAGTCCCACACCCTGCAGAGCGACGACTCCTACACCCAGTGTCCCAGACACCCCCCCCCCCAGAGCCATCAGTGAGCAGCAGGCTTTTGACACCAAGTTGGGGGCGGGGGGGCTCTTAAAGAGTCTTCGATCCTCTTCATTCCAGGCCTCAGCGGCCTGGCAGTATGAAGGACTATCTCTTCTCTGTGCTGTGACTAAGGGGGCAAATATAACCTGATTGTTACACATACTTTATACATGAAGAAACTCTGGCTCAGGGGAGGAGTCTGCCCCAAGGTCACTGCAAGCAGAGCCCCACTGCAGAGCTCGTGATGGTCTAAGCTGCTTGGTCAGTACCTGGTTGCGACATCCACAGAATCAACATCATTGCCATAGATGAGTGGGTTGAACTCCGTGGAAGGGGTGGACTGCAGGTCACTAGAAGGCCTTCCCAAGAGCAGGGGGATCTCCTGGCCCTCGTGGAACTGTTCCAGATTGAGGATCGGCTGGGTGTTGAGACTCATGCTGGCCAGGGCCTGTGGAGTGACAAGAAATTCCTCATGAAGGCAGAGTCCTGGCCGCCAGCCCATCTCATCACCTGGGAAAGGGCCTGCCTCTTGGAAATAGGAATCCAAATATTTTAACCTTTAGAAAATAATGTGAATTATGCAGATCTTCGGCCTAAGCCAACCTGATTCAGGGCAAGTTGATCAAATTCAGTGCAAGAGTTTTCACATTTTTTTTTCTAGCCATGAAGTCTTGTTTTCCAATTGAAATCTATGTGGAAATATAAACAACTGAAACTTCAGCTTCTCTGAAGGACACAAGGAACCTGGAGCCTCATGTGTTTGGTGCTGGCAACCTGAGTCAGCCCTTAGAGACTCCACGGGGCCCTGTGGAACCACGGGCCTAGGTCAGCCAGCTTCCTCAGTGTTACCGAGCATAGATTTCACCAGGGGATACTGTTAAAATGCAGATTCTGACTCAGGAGGTCTGGGATGGCTCTGCACGCCTACTACACCCACCCAAGGGAGGCTAGTGCTGCTGGACCGCGGACTGCACTCTGAGTAGCAGAGGTAGGAAGACAGGGTCAATGAGCCCAAGGATCGTAGCTCCTACAGCCCTTCAAAGTACAGTTCCACACACCAGCCTCTCCACTTCGTCAGTCATACTACAGCAATCATCAGGAATGAAAACAGGCAAAGGAAAAGAGCTAAAGAACTTTCTGAACTTGCGAGCCTCCCCAGACTGCAGTAACAAGGTATCATGTTCAAATGAGAGGGATGATACAAAATGACCCACTTAAATCCACGCAGGGATCATCTGGGTGCTGCTAAGCAACTCAGACAACAACTAGAGAGAGATTCCCGATGACCCTTCAAATGAGCAGGGATTCCTAAAGGACAGAGCCACCTACTAGTGGTCCTCCGTAACCCACATGGCAGGCAAAGGAGTGGGGGCCTCGTCAGGTTTTACCTTCAAATACTGTGTTCAGCATGCAGAGGAAGAAGAAAATCAATCAATGAAAAATACATTGGAGGGATTACTCAAAGGAAGGAATTTTTGAAGAAAGGATTCTACAGGGACCTAGGGATCAATTTAAGAGAAAAACATTTAAAAAGCCAGATTGTCCTCACTCCCTCCTAAAGGCTGAGACAATCCAGGGCCAGAAAGAACAGCAGACGTGACAAGAAGCTGAAAGGGAAGGGTGTTTCACACAGCACTGGAAGAATCAGAAGGTGAGAGGGTACACAACAGTCAGAAGGAATCTCAACAGCCCTTCTGAGATTCACCCAGCCCTCCAGGTTACCCCTCCCCTTATGCCCACCCAAGGTGAGGGCTAAGGACACCACGTCTGGAAGGAGAGCGGCTCCTACGTCAGCCCTCTGCCCCCAGCTGTCCTGCAGCAGCTGCTGCTCCCCCTCTTCTTTGCTCCGCACCCACCTGCTTTAAATGTTTTTTCAGCTCTAATGATTCTGGTTCTGGCAGGACAGGTAGCACTTCTGCATTGGTGGGGGCAATCACCTGCACCCGAGAAAACATACAAGGCATGACCTTAGAAGTCATCGCTTAGGAGTTTCTCTTACATAAAGGTAAGCAAAAAGACTAGAAGGCTGTGTATACAAGATTATCATATGTATGTGGACATATACATTACCCACCAGCATGTGTGAGACATACACATCCACGTGTGTGTGATGTACATGCACACCTGAGAGGAAATACACCTACACGTTGTTGGTGACTCTCTACAGAGTAGGATTATGTTTTCTATTGACTTCTTTATACTTATTTGTATTTCCCACAATTTTTACAATGAACATACAAAAGGGCTCCCTACCGAAGTCTGTACTCACACGACAGAGTGTTAACATGTGTTTTTAAAAGTCTGCACTGAAAGACCGTCTCTCGCTAGGAACCGTAACTGGAGAAAACCATGAGCTGACCCGTACCACACGTGACTGTCCAGCCACCACAACGGCCCCATCGCTCAGGGGCGCAGGGGGGCCTTCATCCTGGCGCACTAACCCTCGTCATTCTCGGAGTCCCAAAAGGGCTTTAGAACGATGGTTTCAGCGTGTCACACCGCAGGGATCACCCGCCGACCCGAGACCTTCCCAGGACATGGCCCCACTGTAGACCCACAGCGTCTCGGCCGAGACCCTCACCCTGCTGCTGTCCAGATCCACCAGCCACACGTCATCAGGCATCTTGAAGTCCAGTTTATAGAGGAAGAAGCTGGCAGGGACCCCGATGATGTACGGGGTTGGAGCCAACAGCAGCTGTGGGAAGGGGGAAAGGGGAGGAGACAGAACCAAGACCTACTGTGACCGCTTATCAAGTCAGGGTTTGTCTAGATAAAGGAATGGTCCCTTTCCCAAGCCCTTGAAGACAGATACAGGTGTGTTTCAAAATTTAGAATTTTCCAGATGTTAGAAAAATTTACATGACCCCTGCAGTGGTGTAGCCAGCGGCCTGGAACCATCGACATTCATAGGGTAAGTAAAAACCATCAATAGCATAGGCTTTACCACCAGGTCAGTTGCAGTCAGGTCAGATTTGCAGACAAGCAGGTCGTGACAGGGGACTGGGGACCAGAACTGATTCACAGCTTTTCTGGGCACTGGGCCTTCTCCCTGAGCTGGACAGAGTCGGAACACAGAGGTGACAAAGACAGAGGACACCTTGAGGCTCACCTGCTCTGCCGATGCCATGCAGGTGGGCAGCAGTGGGATAACAGGAAACATATACTCCAGGGGGTAGATCATAGCCACAAAAGCCATCACAGACATAGAGAGGGCATTGTAGTCTCGGGACTGCAGCACCACCTGCCACAAGTCGTGAGGGTCACTCAGCCGCATAAGCAAGGCTTATGAGAAAACAGCTCCGACACAGCAATGTCGTTTTCTCACCTTGCCTGCAACTCCAGGCACTTACTTTCCGCCATCGTCCCCGCTCTGTACCCCGCTCTGCCCAGCCCCTCCCAATCCAGCATGGTTGTAGTCTTCCCCTGAGTCACTCCCTATGTTCCTAGTTCCTGTGCCCACAATCCCAGGACCACTCACTGGGACAGAACTACTGATATTTCCGGAGAATTCGGTCAGTATAGTTAAAGATAATTAAACTGAAGGGCAAGCCCCCTGAACAGACCCCACACAATGCCAGTGTCTTAGTTCGACACACACCTCCCGAGTAGCTGCTACACACCTAGCATCAGATCCCCCTCCTGGAGACAAAAAGATGAAAGAGATACAGCCTCTGTCCTCAAAGAGCTTGTGGCTTTGCCTCTGCCATATTTCAAAGCCTGAGGACGGTCTAGAAAGCTGGTCCTCTCACCTTGTGCTCTAACAGGATGCAGGTGAGCACCTGAAGGCAGGCATCCACACCCAGAAGTTCCAAGGGCAGGTGCAGTGGGAAATCCACCAGGCTGAATCGAGAGGGGTCTGGAAGAGCAAAGGTCAGCGCTTGCTGGAGCTCCTGGGGTAGGACCTCAATGTCTACTCGCTTCTGCCCTGAGACGGGTACTGGGGAGCGCAGCAATCGATAGATCCAGGCCTCGATCTCCCGAAGGTCGTGCAGAAGGGCACTTGACTTCTCCTCCACTAGCAACGATCCAGTGAAAATGCGCCACATGGTGTCCCTGAGGAGCAGAGAGCGGGGAAACAAACGCCTAAGTACCAGGAGCTGATACCCGACACAACCCACTGTAAGCAGGGAGGGTATAATGATGACAGTTGGAAAGGCCCATCCTTTGAGCTCAGCTAGGACCACAGGGTAGATACAGAGTGAGAATAAGTATAAAAATGTACTCATTTTCCTGCCCATCATGAAGCATCAGTTCCTCAGCACCGATACAAACACAATTACGGTAGGAGGGAAAATTCAGCAGCAGTCTTTTGCTTAGTAAGGACTAATGTAACGTGCTTAGAAAGGTCTGAAAAACTTCAGGCCTTAAGAGAAAATCTCCTGGACCCCTCAGAGACCCATTGCACCTCGTCTTGTAAATGCCTCCCCCTCCTCCCCTGCCGAGCACCAGTGGCAAACCGCACCTCTGGATGCCTCGAGGGATGCCCAGTTTCTTGCCCAGCAGTCGCTCGCTACAGCAGTCCACCAGGCGCTTGAGGGTGTACAGACACTCCCGGAAGGTAGAGAAGAAGGGGTAGTGGCTGAGCACACAGAGGGACGTCAGGGTGCTGTTGCGGGAACGGCTCCCCGCCTTGGCCCGGCGCTTTCCCCGAGGAGACTGGTTCACATCAGGGGTGGAGTCGGCACTGGGAGGCTGCAGGGATGAGCCGCTCTCCGAGCCCTCCATGCTGACCTCTTCTGAGGCACAGGTGGCCCGGGGTCCTTCCTTCCCACGGGACCCTGCCCCAGCTTCCCCCTTTTCCTTAGGCATTCGCTTCTGGAAGGAGCGGTAGAAGTTAACACAGATGCCATAACGCGTGACCCCAGTGTCCTTGTCCGTGAGGGTGAAGACAAAAGAGGTGTCATCCCGCAGGCTCATGCGCCGCTGCCGCACACTCAGACAGCCCTCTGGCTGGCAGAAGAACACGACGTCGGGGGGCAAGGGAAACTCGGCATGGTCCTCCAATGGGTATCGCCGCAGCAGTTCAGGAGTCTGGGCCACGCTGTCACTGCTCGGGTGCCTGAAGAACACAGAGACCGATTCAGCAGCCTGGGCGATAAGATGCTCTATCACATCTTACCACGGTCAACAAATAAAGTTCAGAATGCTATTTCGGATCAAGTAACTAACTGAGGACCTTGGAAAATATGGGTGCTGCTCACTACCCTGAGCTGGTTGGCTAAGTGAGGCCTGCACTGTTATGAAGCCATCTATCCTGAAGAGAGAGAAAAATGTCGACAATAAAATTATCACTCACACCTTTTCAAGGTGTGCTAACTAATCGATCACCAAAAGAACATATGTTAGTAGAGAAGGAGCAAAACGTACTTTTCCTTTTTATAAAACAAGGACACTGGGGCATATAAAGTACATTTGCTCGAACACAAAGATGTTCCTTAAGAGGACAGTCCTGCCCTGGCTGGTGTGGCTCAGTGGATTGAGTGCTGGCCTGCGAACCAAAGGGTTGCCAGTTCCATTCCCAGTCAGGGCACATGCCTGGGTAGTGGGCCAGGTCCCCAGTAGGGGGTGCACGAGAGGCAACCACACACTGATGTTTCTCTCCCTCTCCCTCCTTTCCCCTCTCTAAAAGCAAATAAATAAAATCTTTGGAAAACAAACAAACAAAGAGGAGAGTTCTGCTCCGTCTCTGTCCTTCCAGCCGCTACTCTCAATCCCCCTATGTTGTTGTCACCAGTGACATCAATCATGCGTCCATCAGAGTAAAATAAGGGGAAGAACGAGATAGACAAATCAACATGGAAATGGAGAGGGGAACAACTTTGTGGCTATCCCAGACGACAAGACAAAAATCAGTCTCTTCTTGGTTACCTGGCACCAACGATCACTAGATAGTCAAGTAACCGGGGACAGAGCTTCTTCTTCTGCACCATGGTTCCCATTCATCAGTTCATCTCAGAGAAGCTGCAGGGCACCAAGCAAGGCGTCAGCGTTCCCAGGAGTAATCCTGTTCTTATCTGGAAGTCCAAGTCTTATAGGAAAAAAGTACGGATAAGATCCATGGCTCTGCCTAAGGGACACAGCCCTGTCAGCTTCATCCCAGCCAGGGGCACAGGACAGAAGGTCTTCTAATTTTGTGCTACAGACGGGAGAACCCGACACTTTCCCCAGCCTAGCGTTCGGTCTAAGCTTTTGTGTTCACAGAGTCAAATGACAAGAAGGATAAATAATGGCTCATGTCCCATCCCTACAAACTGGCTCATTCCCAGGCTTGCCTGTGGGGCTCTGTTTCTGAAAACACAGACCCTGTGAAGTCTAATCTGGACTCAGTCATTATGATACCAAAAATTAAGTCACTTTCAGGACTGCTCCAGGGTGGATCTAATCAGCACTAATCTGTACTCCTAGCTCTAGATGGGAACCTAATTATTCTCTGTCCCAATATGCTGCATTCAGCTTGATGTGAAACCACCACAGAGACTACACAGTTAATTGCTCTCCGACAGTAACAGCAGCTGGCTACTCTACCCTGTGCAATCTCGAATTAAGAATATCTGTGACCCAATTGCTTTATTTAAACCATTTTTCTTCCCTCTTCAAGCAAAAAACGGACCCAGTGGCTACTGCTACGAGCTCTGCCCTTGGTGCTGAATCATAGTCTTTCTCCTCTATTTCGGTCCCAGCACTGGAATCAATAACACAAGACACGCAGACAGGGCCTTGTCCTTCTATACCTTCCAAAGACTGGGCATTAGATGCAGAAATAACAAGATATCTCCAAGGACAGGGAGAGGTGCTCAGAGGAATTTCTAAAACATAGCCCCCAGATTAGGAAAAGCTTACAGGGTCTTAATTATCATTTATTTCCTGTTAGGTCTCCCATACGCTTCCGTACTAAAATGTTTCACTCTACCTCAAGATTATTTTCAGTGCTTCCAGAATTCCACCTCTGTGTTCTGCACATGGCCACTGAGACCTCACTCACTATACACAGAGAGAATCCCATTACACTACACACACTCACACACCAGTCCCCGTTTCGTTACTGCACACACGCCCATACACCCATATACACTTCCTGTATGCTTAAGGCCCTATTTGATACAGATAATGACTAGAAGAAGTTCTAGCTTTTTTCTCCCCTGTTTAATAATAAGAGAAGTGTTGCAACACCTCTCAAATCCTCAAAATACTGCTTCCTCCTTTCCCTTGCTCCCAATAGAGCACCAGCAGGTAACAGGATTCAGTTTTATCTCCATAGCTACTCTGGCTCCCAGTACTATTTATAGCCGAGCCACAGTCCCTCCCCTGCTTGGTGACCTCACAGCGCTAGCAGCTGCTACTCCAGAGTTGGCCAGGGCCCGTAACAATCCACTCTCCTTGAATCTGGAGACATCTCTTCCACTGACAGCACCTGCTAACTATTAGGTTATCTTCTCCCCACCTGTCTTTTCTTTGCATTTTGTCCTAATTCTGGAGTTTGACTGAGATACCTCCTTTCCACACAAACAACGCCAAGTTCCCGAGCATGCCAGACTCATCTCTAGGCATTACTGCCACCCAGGAAGTCCTCTGATCCTCTCCTCTGCTAGGAGCATAAAGCAGAAGGTGGGGCTCCGTTTCAGAGCTGACCTGAGCTCTTCCCAACCAGAATGAGAAGAGGAGAGCAACAGAACTGAAATGGGAGATGGGTAAAAGCATAATTCGTCCTGTGAACCATTATGTGGACAATGCCTCGGGTGAGAGCCCAAGTATAGTAAGTTTTCACTTAACGCCACCAGGTTCTGCAACTTTAAGTGAAATGACATATAACAAAACCCATTTTACCATAGGTTAATTGACATTAACAAGAGTTAATATCCTAAGGCATCTCATCAACATTATAACTAAACAATGTTGAACAAAACGACATTATTTGAGGACCTGCTGTATCTTAAAACAGAATTTATAGGGCCAAGCTCAAGGCTAAGCCTTGAAATTTATATTTACCCTGAAGATCAGGAACCTTTTCCTGCCAAAATCTCAAAGATCACACCTGAAGCATGTTCTGCTAATGCAGAAGGCATCAGGCCTCTAGCGGTGGGATCCCAGCCCCTCTGCACTGAGAATCACTTCCTAAAAATCAAGCCATTATCACGCTCTCCAGTGCTCATCTCCCTCCACAGCCACAAGGATCCTGAGATCTTGTGACTGTTCTAGCTACTAACAACAGGATGGGTTTTTAGCTACAGTTCCTAGCTCATCAACAGCCACTGCCTTTGGTTATTCAGACTACAGAAATAACGAAGGCTTCTCTTCCCATGCTCTCCTTACTCACAAATCCTCTAATACCACCTATAACTCACCCTCTGTCTTCTTATCCACCCAAGCTAGGATTCTGCCTCCTGCCTCAACCATATTTACTAACACGGAGCCCCTGGTTCCTCGGTCCTATATTCCAAAGGCATCAAGCTCAAAATGCATACCAATCTGCTGAAGTCCTGCATCACCATCTGCCCCATCCAGATGCAGATTTACAACCCACAGGCCTTTCTTTAAGTTATCGATGGCTTTTCAGCCTGCAACCAATCCTATGAATTCGCCCTCCTTTAAGGGCAGAATTTCATAGTAAAACCACAGGAACCGGAGAGCGATATGACATCTTTGCTGACGTGAGCACAAAAGGCTCTCTAACCTCCTCCTCACCACTCCCCCCAGGCAGTGACCTTGCAAGCACATCAGCACAGACTGGGTCCAGTATGGGAGAGAACAGAGAGCAATGAGGCAGGTAATAGGCAGGGCTGGGAAGGAGGGGAGGGCAGAAAAAGGAGGAAGAATTTAGAGATGCACGAGGATGTGAGGATGCGGAGGGAAGCAGTTGCAGGAAAGGTTAAACGGCGTCTCCACTCACAAGTCAATTTTGAAACACCAAAGTAAAAATTAATATTTCAAAGAACCAAACGTAGTTCTTCAAACGGTAACCAAAAATACGGTGCAAAGGCACACGCGCGCACACACGTGCGCGCGCGCCAGGTGCCATCCCGGGTGGGCCCTTGGGCTGGACAGCTCTGCCCACCCCCTCACCTGCTGGACAGTTCTCCCCCGCCTCCGCCCCGGAACCAGTGCCGCCCGCCAATCCGGCAAGAACCGAGCCCAGCAGCGGCGAGCTGCGCCCGGTCCAGTAGCCCGCACCCCCTCGGCGACTCGGAGCGCCCCCACTTCTAGCCCCGCCCCTCCCGTGCAGACCCCGAACTCGCTCTCGAGACCCCACGCACCCTGACGTTCCTTTAGGGCCTCCTGAGACCTCCTTCCTCCTAGAGCCCCTGCTTCCTCTCCGAGCCCATTTTCCTCCTAGGAGCCCCGTCCCGAATACCCTCCCAGGGCCCCCAGTGGACCGGACCTTCCTACCTCCCGAGCTTCGGGGGACCGGCCAGGCCCGGCGGTTGTCCCCCGGCAGCAGAACGTCCGTCGCTCCCCGGCGCGGGGCCAGTTCCGCGTCTGCACCCGGGGGGCGCGTACCGCTCCGACCGGCTGAGGAGGGCGGTGGGCCCTACCATTCACCCCCGCAGGGGTACAGGGTGGCACCAAGCCGAGCGCTGAAAGGTGGAGCCGACCTCGGGAGACAGGCGGCTACGCACACACCTATAGGAGTGGGAGTGGGAACGCGATGGGGAGCGCAGGGCCAGCCCAGCGCCGCTGCGTGCCAAGGTTGCGCAAACAGGTTTTAATTCGACATGGTGATAGAGCCCATTCCGACGGAGTGCGGACTGATCGGGAAGCTACTTCTCAGGATAAACTGCTCCCGAGTTTCTGACCGTCCCCCGCACGCACGCACAAACACACCTCTCACCTCTCTCCCCCCCCCCCGCACACCGCTTGGAAGCGCCCGGCCGCTCGGGCTGGAAAGCCGGCTGCACCGGCAGTGGAGCCGACCAATGCAGGGGCGGCGGGGGGAACAGAAGCCGGAAGACGCGGCGTGGTATCACCTACACCGAGGGAGCGCGAAGGGAACGGGGCGTGAGCGGTGCCGCGGTGCCCGCTGGGAAATAGAGTCCTGTCCTCCTGCGAGGCCCAACGCCAGGCTGGGCAGCCTCTCCCTGGCCTCCGGGGACCTTTCTTCCTGTCCCGTAGTCTGGGGCCGAAACGAACACAGGTGCTTAGCTGAAATGCTAGTTCTGAAAATTCAACACTCCCTCCCCCACAGAAAGACACCTTGACCCTCCACCCCCATCATGAAAAGGGAATGGGGTATTGGCATTTCAGGGACCCTCACGGTGCAATGGGGCTAGTAAAAGGAGGCTGGCACTTGGACTTGTCTCCCTCCTCTGAGTCTGGAGGTGAGCCTAAAGGACAGGCTTCCCTCCTCTGTGGTTGTTTCCCCACCCCCAATCCAGAAATTGCTTCTCTCATTCTGTATTCATTTTGGTCTTGTACAAACAGTACCAGTCTGATCTATCAGACAGGCGGCCCTGAGGCATTTATAGCCAAGCCGCAGAGTGACAGTGGAGAATTTCTTGTGGGGCCCTGTGGGGAAGACAGGAAGTGGTGGAGGCAACATGGGCAGCGCCCCGGAGAACCTAGTGCAAAGTAGCCCCAGGTTCATTCGTTTGGTGCGTCAGTATAGTGTTCAAATGGAGCTCAGCTTTGGCAGGACCCCCAATGCCCAGCAGCCACAAACTCCCAACCCTTTGACTCTCCTTTAATGCCACGTGAGGATCTCTTTCGCCCAGCTCCCAGGAATGTTTGCCCTACTCAGTCTGTTCCACCTCCAGGAGGCAGCCACCGGGCCTCTGCCAACCCAGAAAACAGAAGATAAAAGGGAAGGAGTCACTCGTGCACATCCCAGATCTCAGAGAGCAGTGGGGGAAGCTTTTTGTCCTGCAGGCGCAAGGCAAACACTTGCTCTGAGTGGACGCTGCTCAGTGTCCGGAGGCTCACCAGCTTCATTAGCATCCGTGGGAACATCAGTCGGTCCTGGGGGAGGAGGACAAGTACAGACTTTGTCTCTCCCCAGGGAAGGGGGGCAAGGGTACGGGAATTATGGGAGAGGTAGAGAACTGTCTAGACCAAGGGTGTCAAACTCATTTTTCATGGTGGGGATGGGAGGTGCGGGGTGGGGGGTGCACATCGGCCTTGTGGTTGCCTTCAAAAGGCCAAATGTAATTTTAGGGCTGTATAAATGTAAATACTCCTTAACTAGGGACAAGGAGCTCAGTGCTGCTGCCGGGTAGAAGAAACAAGGTGCGGGCCAGATAAAACAAGGTGGAGGGCCGGATTCGGTCTTGTGTTTGCCACCTGTGCTCTACACCATGCAATCAGAGGAGGATTCTTGAAGGGAGAGTAGGTGTGTCAGGGAGTGAGCCTGTGCGGGGGAGAAAAGGCTCCGAGGGGAGACTCACATGAGGGTGATGGATGGAGACGTAGGCATGCAGGGCCTCCACATAGGTGTGTTGCAGCCTCTCTACTTGGAGCTGATCCTGCACATTGGGCCGGTCTATAGTTCACCAACAGAGTTGAGGAGCAAGTCTGGCCAGGGTCGGTTTCATACCCCAAATCACAACCAAAAATGGGAACGTGTCCCACCCTACCTCTCCCACCCCAAAGTAACAGAGAGCAAGGGCCTCCACCCTGTACAGTGCCTGTCCTATGGGGCCTGCAGCCCTCCGTAGTTCAAGTCTCTTTCTTGCTCATTTTCCCTCTTGCCCCTCCTCCGCACCTGCAGAAAAGATGCTGATGGCAATGAGCAAAGCAAACTCGGCATCATTGAGTTGCAGCTCATTCATGGCTCTGGAGAACTCGAAGATGGGGTTGATGAACTCCACTTGCAGTCCTGGGGAGGAAGAAGGGAGGCTGGGTATGTGGCATGAGTGGCAGGAGCTTCCTTCTCTCCTTCAACTCCACAGCTTAGAGAGCTGCTACGCTGAAACCCAGTGAGAAGTCTCCAGGGCTCTGTTCTGTAGCCTTGGGCAATTTTCTTAACCTCTCTAGGCCTCATCTGTTAAATGGGAATCATGCCTGATGTTATAAGACTGTTGTAATAGCTAAGTGATGAAGTGCTTAGCACTGTGCCCGGAACATAGGAGGTGCTGAATTAAATGACAATAATAATTCTGTTATTCTTATTAAAATTCTTGAGGGCCCCATTACTAGAAATAGAGGCAACTCATTTTTGTTTAAAAAAACTTTTTCAGCCCTGACTGGTGTGGCTCAGTGGATTGAGTGCTGGCCTGCGAACCAAGGGTTACTGGTTTGATTCCCAGTCAGGTCACATGCCTGGGTTGTGGGCCAGGTCCCCAGTTGGGGGCACGCAAGAGACAACCACACATTGATGTTTCTCTCCATTTCTTTCTCCTTCCCTTCCCCTGTCTCTGACAATAAATAAATAAATAAAATATTTAAAAAAAAAACAACCAAACTTTTCCACAGGCAATTGGCCTTACTTATTTGAACACTGGAGATACATTTCATGTTTCATATTCTGGGGGTACTTAACAATGTGGTTGAGGGTGTGGATTGTTTTGCCAGTCCACCTGGGTTTGGGTCCTGGCTCTACCATTTACTAGGCTGTGTGACCTTGGGTAAGTTACTTAACCTCTCTGAGCCTTGGTTTTCCCATCTGTAAAATGGAACTAATAGCACCTACCTCATAATATCCCTAGAATAAATAATGTGTGGCATATTAGTAACTCCTCTATAAGTGTCTGTTAAATAAATAATAAAAATTTAAAAATAGAACCACTCTTCTTGATGAGGAGACTGGTATTCAACAAAGCACACCCGGAAGTCGTGACATCTAAAACACACTTGTCCCATATACACTGTCAAAGTCGCCCCGCCCCAGGTGCTCCCCTCGGCTTTCTCCTAGCAAACATCTGCTAACTTTTCCATTCGAGGTTTCTTGATTACTCACTTCCTGTGCTTTCACCCTGATGCTTATCAAGTGTGTGTTGATTCATTTCATGGACAAGCCCCATTTTATAAAGTATTTGTTGGTGAGGTTTTGAGCCCTGAATTGTGCTGAAAAGCCTGTGTGTAGAGAGGGCACATGGAGGTTCTAGAGTTGGACCGTGTGCCCTGAAAGGGTCTGCCACTGCTCGCTGAATGAACATCTGCAAGGCCATCAGCCCACGGCATTAGTCATGTAGAAGGGAAAGGAGAGCAGCACGGAGAGAGCCCCTGTTCCTTCTCCCCAAGACCTCACTGACACAATGACAAATGAAAGACAATGATATCAAAACTGCTTATGGAAATGAATCTATAAATAGGTGCAGGTGCAGATGACCCACGCCAGCAAATGCTGAAGGAACACACACAAGAGAATGGGGATGGTTCGGAAAGGAGGGCGTCATGAAGGAGAATGACTGAGATAACAACCACTTGAGGGAAGATGGTTTGGTAGAGAGAGGGGGCAGGGCTGGAGTTTTAAAGATGGACACAGTCATCAAATTGCCCTTGTTAGGTGCCTGTACATTCTGGCAGCACACAGAAGGCAAAAGGTGCCAAAACAGTCCTGCCGTGCCCTACAGTAAAGAGAGGCCTTCCCAGAAACTTCGCTGGGTAGCCTGTGCTGGACCAATAAGAGGCACAGGAGCTGGCCTGAGTCACCAGACAGCAGAGAAGACTTTATGAGCCCTGCCCTGGAAACCAGGACCTACCAACCCCAAGAGTGGAGTCATAGCATCAGCCACATTTTACAAACCTACTCCCTCAGGGGTTAGGCTACTCAGTCTCCTGTGGAGCCACTCAGGTCCAGTCCCTCCAACACCCCCACCTTCCATTTTGTCCTAACTCTGCTCCCATAACACAAACATTACCAGCAATTGAATATGAGGAAAACAACACTGCTGAGCCTGCAAGCAAGCATCGGCTAGAGAGCGGCAATGGGAACAAATTCTTGGAGAAAATACTCCAAGTACAGGACGGGGATAGAAGCATCCACTCGTATCTTAAAGCTGCCCCATCTGGGCATCTCTGCTGTGTATCAGCTGCAGTTCCATGGCTCTTCAGAAAGAGCAAGTGAAGAATGGGAATGGGGGGAAGTTAGTCCACATGATCCTTGAAGAGTGTGTCTGAGACAGATTTGCTCGCTATTGACTTGGCATAAAGGCTTGGTATGGTTGTTTTCGAGCTGTTTTTCCTAGCTCTAAAATCTTTTCTTCAAGCCAACATTATGCAGAAGCATGATATATAATGTGGATTTAAGTGGAGCTTTGTGTTTGGCTCCATTTAAAGTAAGAATACAGGACATTCCTGTGCCTCCTTGTTTCTTCTCTAAGGTGAGACTTCCATGGAGCCCCTCCCTCAGGTTCCCAGGAACACAGTTTGAGAACCGCTGGCCTGAGGCAACAGAGGACAGGAGCAACATTCCAACTTTCTGTCTTGGAGAACCAGGTGAAGCTTTCCCTTTACAGCCACCCAAACCTCGGGCCAGTGGCCCTGGAGGCCCCAGGACGAAAAGTGTCTATCCATCCAATCCAGTCCCTCTGTGATCTCAGTTCTCACCTGCTTTGGCAAAGTCTTCCCGGTTATAACTGAAGTCCTTGAGGAAGGTGATACTCTCACTCCCAGGGTTATACCTCCGCGATGTCTCCAGAAGCATCACCTGAACACAAGCGGCAGACCTCAAACAGGGACGTGGTAGGCTGGTCTCAGCATAGGGCGCCTTCAAAGGAAGGTCCCTACTTCCCACGGGGTCTGGCTTCCCAGCTGGCCGTCTGGAGTCCCTTCCCAAAGACAACCCTGCTCTGGTTCTCCCTGCACCCCTCGGCCCTCCAAGCCACCTCAATCGCAGAGGTCTTCAGCAGGGCAATCTGGTCCTCCCGGCTGAGCTGCAGGAAGCCGGGCAGCTGTTTGGCAAAGTCAACGATCTCCTGCACAGAGACGATGGCCAGCTCAGTGAAGTGGGCGAAGCGCTGCTGACGGGCCTCCCGGCTCTGGGGGTCTGGTGCCACGGGCCAAGGCTACTCAGAAGGGCAAGGAGGGAAGAAACAAAGCACTCTGAGCCAGATGTCCAGAAGCCAGCTGGCACTCTGGGCACAGCTACCTCTCCCCAGGTCCCTCAGGTACCGTGACTCGAAGCCGGTCAGAAAAGGAGCGCCTGTGACACTGTTGCTGGGCAGCCACCAGCTTCTCAATCATGCCCCGTTGCTCTGGGCTGAGCTGGGGCAGGACTTGGGGAGGTGAGGATGCCCTTGGGGGCATGGATGTGGCCTGAGCCTGTTCCTCCTCTTGCCGCTTCAGTTTCTTCAGTCGGATCTGTTCTTCTGACAGGACACCTAAGGATGGGCCAGACGTCAGGAGGGAAGAGGAAAGGGTGGCAGGAAGCAAGGATGGGCCAGAGGGGTAGTTTGAGACTCCAGAAAAGCAGAGATCACTGGTTAAGAGCAGAGAGTTTAATCCATATTTAGGGACCACGTAGGAAGGCCCCGTAGACTCAGCTGCCAGTCTGCCCTCACACCCTGGCACCCGCACGCCCCCTCTTTCCTGTCAGCCCCTCCCCTGCTCCGGGCTTCAGGTACTCACACTCCTCTCGCATGCCAGCCTGGCGGCATTTGCGAAGGCGACACTCCTGGCACTTGCGACGCATGTAGGTGTCCATGGGGCAGTGGCCCCCACTGTGGCAGACATATTGCGCCCCTTTGATGACACTGCGGCGAAAGAATCCCTTGCAGCCCTCACAGCTCAGCACGTTGTAGTGGAAGCCAGAGGCCTTGTCCCCGCACACACTGCACAGCTCATTCCCCAGCATTTTGGGGGCTGGCCCTTTTTTCCGCTTTTGTGGACGGAGCTCTGGATACAAGGAAGTGCTTTAATGTTCTTTTCTAAGAAACAAGCTTGGTACCCAGCTGGCCACTACCCTGAGCACTCAGTGACCTTTAGGCCCTTTTAACGTGCAGTCTATCTAGCCTCTCTATTACAAAAAAGTAGCTCTCATAGGCCAAGTGCTATTTATTATGTCCCAGGTACTGTCTCAGCCCTGTCTATGCACCAATCCTGACAATGGCCATAAGTGATAGCTACTATTATCATTTCCATTTTATGAATAAGGAAACAGGAGCTTAGAAAGGCCTGAGGTAGAATAAAGCTCACACTCAGATCACTCAGGTCTAGTTGACCCCAAAGCCTTGGTAATGAAACATGATTTTATATGGTAAAGAACCCCAAGAGCCCTGGCCTGGTAGCTCAGTTGGTTAGAGCGTCATCCCAATATGCCAAGGTTGTAGGTTCAATTCTCGGCCAGGGCACATCCAAGAATCAACCAATGAATGCATCAATAAGTGGAACAACAAATAGATCTTTCTTTCTCTCTCTCCCCCCTTTCTTCTCTTTCTAAAATCAATACTTTTTTTAAAAAAAGAAAGAATCCCAAGATACCCCTTTCCAATCCAGGGAGCCCCTCCTTCCCCCAAGTCCAGCAGCTCCTCACCTGTTGACTCTGGAGGGGTCTCCACCCCAGGGAGCAGGGCTGTGGGCTCTGCTGCCTCCAGCCCCACCCTCAAAGTGCCCCCAGCTGACTGCGGCATGCTGGCTTCCTCACTGAGAACGCAGTTGCTGCCTCTCAGTGCCTGGCTGCTTGCATCCTGTGCATCTGGTTTCCACAGCTCCACTGCAGAGTCTGAGCCCAGAAAGAGGCACAAGGCAGGTCTCAGGTCTTCCCCCTCCACTTCCCCAGGGTCCTGGCTGGGAAACTGTAAACTTATCTCCCATAGAGGGCAGCAAAACATCACCCTGTAATTTGTATGGACTCTAGGGTTAGTGGCTTGTAATTCCTTGCATCTCAACACCTTAAATGAGAATGTTAACCTTTGCCCCTTGGGGGGCTGACATGCATCTATTTCAGAGATCAGACAGAACTCTTCAGAGCCAGAGCTGGTAAACACTGGACACCCCAACTCTCCCCAGCAGCAAGCCCAGATTGAGACGGACTGGCAGGTGCCCTCAAGGGCCAGGCACCAGAACCAGGGTAGAGGTAATCTGGGTAGGAGGAGGCAAGGATGGCTCTAGAACGCTCTCCACGGAAGGACGGAAGGAAGGTAGTGAAGGAGGCTGATGACTGTGGGAGGAGAGGAGCTGGGGGTCCTGACTGAGGGGACAGGGCTGGAGTGGAGAAACTTACCAGGAGGAACATCAGGCACAGGGGCCTCCAGCCACAAGGACATCTCTTCCTGAAGCCCTGGACATTACCAAGGGCCTGTCCTGCAGGAATAACCCAGGTTATACTGGTCCAGAAGTGGGCTCCTTCCTTACCAGCACTCACATGTCAGCTAACATTTACTTGCTACATATATAAGTCTATGCTAAGTCTTTACATGCCTTCCTCACAGCACCCCCATGAAGTCAGGACTACTCGGTTGCCCATTTTACAGATGAGAAGACTGGGTTTCAAAGAGGTTAAGTAAACTGCCTTTGGCTACACAGTTAGGCAGTGGCGGAGCCAAGATTCTGACTCTGGTCTCTCTGACTCCAGAGCCTGAGCTCTCAGCCACAATGACACTTCTTTTCCAGAGGGCCGTTCTCCAGGCCATCAGGGGATGTGTGGGCACTTCTGCTCTGGTTCTGCCAGAGCTCCTCTGCCTCATCCCACACTGGGGACGGCCGAAGTTGGGCAGAACCAGGACACGGCATTGAGGCTCACTCCACCCAGTGAGACATGGTGCCTGTTAGATACCCTCACTCCTGCCCCTTCCCAGGGTCCCAGCACAGACCTGGGGCCCCCAAGGGCTACCTCAGCTCACATATAGGACCTCCTCCCTCACAGCCCCTCGGGCGCTATTCTCAAACCTAAATAGAATCCTGTTGCTGCCCAAGCTTCCATCACCAGCATCTTCCCTCACTTCTCCCCAGAGAGACCCTTTCTAAGACCCACAGGACACCCCCCACCCCCACCCCAGCCCCATGCACCACACACACACACACAGCCCCAGGCAAGTGCTGAGGAGCAGACCCACCGAACGCCCAGGCCACCAGACTTCCCGGCTGGGGCAGTGTCTGGAGCCCCCTTGCTGAGAGAGGAGGGCGGTGCAGTCCCTGTCCAGAGGCCTCGGAGGTGGCCTAGAAGCCGGAGCTGAGCAAGACAGGGGTCGGAGCCCCAGGCAAGTAATATGGGGGAAAGGCTGAGGGGAGGGACTGCCCAGGGGTCGGGCCACTGCTCCTTCCTGCCAGGCAGACCGGGAGTCAGCTGGAGCCGACAGACCAGAGCCCTGGCCTCCTCACCCCCCCGCCCACCGGGCAGCTTCCCCACCACACGGACTCCTCCCCAACCAGCCACCCCCTCAGCCCGGCGCCATCCCTGCCCCCCTACCCCCAACCACAGCAGTCGCATTTCCCCGCAGATCAGCCCAGTTCCACGTCTCCCCTTCCTCTCCTCACCCAGGCTGCTCTTACAGAAGGACTGCCTCCCAGGCACCCCCACCCCAGTCCCAGCAGCCTCCGGAGTTGGTGTTCCCTCCCCTCCACAGACATTTCGTGGAGCAAAGGTCCCAGCACGGCCTGGAATTGCAACACGGAGCCCCGGCCTGCCTTCCCAGCCTCCCTCCTCCCCTGCCTCTGGGAAGGGGCCAAGAAGCTCTCCCCACCAGCCCCAGGCCTCGGCCAAGCTGGGAGAACTCCAGGGTGGAGAGAGGCAGGTGCTGGGTCTTCCTGGGAGCCTCTGAATGGGGTGCCCTGTGAGGGCTACCGACAGGGGAGGGGGGCCAGGAGAGAGAGGAGCAATGTCAGGACTGAGATGGCGGGGGTTGGGGTGACCCAGGTGCCAGCCCAGGGTGGACCTGGGGAGGTATGCAAGTTCCCTCGTCCAGGGAAACAGTTCCGTGCGAAGTGATGACAGGCTCTGTCCAGCAACTGAGACTATAGCTGCGGCCTTCCTGCCCTGCTGCCTGGAACATGAGATCCTTCCTGGCGGTAGACACCATGTTCAATTGCTTTTATCTCCCCGGTATCCCATGCACCAGGACCTGGCATAGAGTAGGTACTGTGTTCCTGTTGCTTAAATGAGTAAGTAAACTAGAAAAATAATATGATCCCCTTCTACCCTACACTTGTTAGCTTCACTCCCATATATTAACTTAGCTTTCGGGCTCTGGGCTCAGATGTCAGGCTCAACTCCTGGCCTTGCCTCTGCCTCTTATTAGCTGTGTGATCTTGACTAAGCAAGTTACTTAATATCTCTGAACCTGTTCCCCTATCTTTAAAACTGGGATAGTAATAATGGTTTTTGCCACCCAAGGCAGGGGTGTCAAACTCATTTTCACCAGGGGCCACATCAGACTCATAGTTGCCTTCCAAGGGCTGAATGTAATTCCAACTCTGTAACAGTTAAGGAGTAGTTACATGTACACAGTCCTAAAATTACTTTGGCCCTTCAAAGGCAACCCCGAGGCTGATGTGGCCCCGGTAGAAATGAGTCTGACACCCCTGCCCAAAAGTTATCCTGAGAATGAAACAATACACACAGCACAAAGTGTGGCACATAGTAGGTGCTCAAGAGATGGTGGCAGCTACTAAATTTCCAACCCTCTCGGCTGTGGGGCTTCCCATCACCTTGCATCTGCACGTTGTTAACCTTGCAGAGCTTGTTTCCATCCCAGACTCCACACTGGCTCTTTTGGCCCTTGGACCAGCCCCAGGCAGGAGGGTAAATAATACAAGCTCCATTTTACAGAGAACACTGAGCTCGTGGGAGAGGCTTCTTGAAGACCACACACAGTGGCCAAGCTGAGATCAGAATCCAGATGTCCTTGCCCCAGTCCCTGTATACTTTCTTTCTCCTGTGTCAGAGTGTAGGACACTCTTGCCTTGTTGCCCCTCAGGTCTGCTGGACCAGTGACATGCTGAGATGGGAGCTGGAGCTGGGGGGCTGCAGTGGGAGAGGCAGAGAGCCCGGGGATGTTTCAGTCCAGATGTGGGAGGCGAGGAGCTGAGGTTATTGCTGTCTGTTCACCCCCTGCCCCACTCCCAGCTTCCTGCTCACAGGCTCTTCCTGTTTTGCTGTGAACTTCAGTTCCCATGGGCCCCACATTAAAGCATAGGACAGGGGGCCAGGGCAGGCAGCCAGAGGGACCAGGGAAACAGTGGACAGCTGGGGGCAGGGGGACTAGATGGAAGAAGAACAGGGAAAGCAGAAATAGAACAGGAGCTTGGTGAAAGATGGGAGGAAGCAGGGTGGGGCAAGGGAAACCAGCGGGGGTGGGGAGTAGAGGCGTGAAATGACAGCAGGCTGGACGATGTTGCAAAATCTGCCCATGTACTCATTTTCACATTTCAGAAAGCCCCTCTGACACCCCCATCTCTAAAGTTCTGTCTCCAGCTTTTGTTCTTGTTCCCTCTCATCACAAGGTCACCCCCTCACAAAGTCCCCACCCTGGTCGGGGCATCTTTGAGTCACGAGCACAGGGCTCTCCATTCCTTTTGCATGTGTTCCCTCCGATTTTCACAAGGTCCCAGTTGTCCTGGGAAAGTGGAAACCAGGACTCCAGCTCCTGGGAAACTGGAACTGTTCTGTCTCAGCACCCACATTGTCCATCCAGCTCCCTCCTTTGCCTTTCCCCTCTCCCAGCTGCTCCAGCATAGGAGCATAGTCAGAGAGGTCACTGAAACACCTGCTTGCAAGGGCTTTAGGGTGGAACACTGGTCTGGGGCCTGATGACATCTTCTGGAAGCTGGGAAAAGCCTCTCTCTTCCACTCCTGACCCTGAGCTCCCGTCTCTCCAGAGCCCAGGACCACACACAAGCCCCATCTGGAGCCTTCTGACCCAGGTTAGAGCCACTTGCTGAACATGTAGCTCAGGGCGCCATCTCCCCATGCCAGGGAGTGAGCCTCAGCTTCAAGTCGAGGAAGATGAAACATTGCCAGTGTTTTATGGACAGAGCTCCCTCTCAGTTTATAGGGGTTCAGGAGAACCCTCTAACTAGGGGAAGACCAAAACCCGTTGGCATATATCCACAGAGTTTCCAGTGGCCAACCACTGGACTTCTTCCCCAAGTCAGGGCAGGTAGTCAGGTGATCACCAGCTGGAATTACATGTCCCAGTTTGCCAGCCCCATGCCCACAGCGGATGTTAGGTGCAAAGCCTCCCAGTCCCATGGGGCCTTTCCTATGTTTCCTTGGCTCCTAGAGGAGGCACCATGCCTGGGAACACCTTCAGCAATCTTCGAAGTCACATTTCTGACCCCCAGAACCTCTAAAGGCTTCTCAGTGCAAAAGGGGAACTTTGAAGCAAAAATAAAAGCATTCACCAGCCCACGGTCCTAGGCACTACTGGATAACTTCCCTGAGAGCACTCAAACTCCCATGACACGGGCCATGAAGTACGGTTTACAGGGAGGGACTAGGGCAGCTGCTTCTCGCTCTCTTGCAGGTCCCTCAAATGACTTTGGCCCAACCTCCCAGTCACAAGATAGAGAAGAACCCAGGAATTCCTGCTTTCCAGACTGATGATATAGAAGACAGATAACACTTAGGCCTTACTATATTATTTATCCTCAGATATAGCTTAGGAGATAGTTAGTAGCACAGAGGTCAATATCAGATTTGGATACAGGTGTGGCTGACTCAAAAGCTCTAATTCAAACAAACAAACAAAAAAAAACCCCTCCTCACTCTGTCACACAAAACTGTCTTTCCAGGTGGGAAAAATGAAGGTTTACTTCTGCCAACACAGGGTAGAGCAGGCCTCACTTTCAGAGATTCTGACCAATGTCCGGGATGGCCTATGTATCTACCTATCAACATGTCTTTTATTTTTCCACCTGGGATTAGGAACCAAGGTGTGGGGACCACAGAATCATCTGGTACAAAATATGCAGAAGTTGGGGGTTCAGAAACCAGGGCTCAGTTATTGGCTCTACTGTGTACTTGTTGTGTGACCCTCACTCTTCCTGGATGTGTTTCTCACCATAAAGACTGAGTGTCTGTTCCATCAACCCCTCCTAACATGGGATGCGTGCAGGCATGAAGCTAGATATAGACATACTTGAGCAAGCGAGAAGAAAAGGAAAAGATGAATGGGAGGGATTTTCCTTCTACTTGCCAAAAGTCAGTGAGCCCAGGGTTTACATTCTGAAATCATAAAGGTCTGGCTAGTTTGCAAGGAGAGTAGAGACATATTAAAAGAAAACACTCAAAAACTCTAATACACAGATTCTTATCAGTTAGCCGTGGCCATTCAACTTCACCAATGTGAAAAGGTTTCTTTTGTTATGAATCTCTTTATTGAAGGTATTTGGGGACTATCAAATACAGTTTAGCAATGTAGTTTGAGCAGCCTGCAAGAAACATCCTATTATAAAGACTACTGAACTGCAAATCAGAAAACTTGAGTTTTAACTCATTCTCCTAAACTATGTGAGCTGTTGGATCAAGAATTCAAAGAGGCAGATTTATGAAGCCTATGGGTGGTCTCTGTGAGCCATTTGGGATGATACACAAAATTCCACTTGTGGACATTTTTCTGGAGAGGGGACTAAAATTTCATCTGATTCATAAAGGAACTTGTGACTCAATAAGAAGGTTAAGAACTACCTGGTAGACTACTTAGCTTTCAGGACTTCAGCTCTTATATTCTATTCGCTACTCCCCAACAACTCTGGAAGCAAAGTTTAGATCCTGAGGTCTATATAAATAATTGAATCTGGAGTTCTAAGGCAAGATAATGACCCTCCTTTCTACCATAAACAATAGCTCTGATCAGGTTTTATTTTTGTGATGACCTGAGGGGATTTGCTCCTAGTAGGCAGATTGAATAAAAGCATCCCAAGGTCTTACGATCTGGCTTCCTAAGGTCGTGAGTCACTCCAACCTCAATCACAAAGCCTTGAGATCAAATTGGCTGCACCTGGACCCTAATGGCCAACGCCAAGGGCCTCTGATTCTGTGAAAACCTCACCTACTCCCATTTGGTTAAGTCTCTTCCCCTTCCCCCTATATATTCTTCCCACTGGTCTGAACTGCCTCCCTTAGGAAATCACTGCTTTGGATTTGCAAAGTCTGAACATCCTGTGCAACCCAACTCCTTCGGGAAGAGGCATGACATTCTGATTCTAATTAACTAAAACTGGGACTGGTGGGAAGGCGGGGACATGACTGCGAGGGGATGTGAGAGGGCTCCTGAGCTTTGCTCAGGGGATGAGCAGTAGGACATACTGAGGCCAACCTCAAGGACACAGGGAGTCCAAAGGGTTGTTTACACGCTGTGCCCTGCACCCCAAACAAGACCTCTTCCGGGGAAGGGAACCAGGGCCAAGGCTCAAATTCCACCCGAAGGCAGGAGTGTGTAGAGGGGCGCCCTACACCGCCCCTCGCCCCAATTATGCACCCGCTCTGGCTCTGCGGTCAGGCCCAGCAGCAGCCGGCCCGCCGGGGTCGCTCGCTCTTCCGGACACAGTCCGGCCCAGGGCCACGCCACCTTGGCACGGGGTATCGCCGGCCGAAGCAAACCCGAGCTCAGGGCTCTCTTTACCCAGACAAGGTCTTCGAGCCCTTTCTGCCGCGCGAGATCACGCTACATTCCCACGCTCCTCCGCCACAGCCGGATCGCGAGTCCCCTACAAGCATTCCCTCCTAGGTCCCTCCTCCTCAAACCATCCCAACTTTTCTGCAAGATGGTGGCGATTGAACTTCCGGTGTGTGTGCTTAAAGGTCCGTCCGGCCACTGCAAGTGCCTCTTCAGGGGTTCCACCCCTTTTGCTGCCTAGACTATAACGGTGATGGCGGGCGGACAATTTGGCTGGATCTGGGCGGCTTTTCTCCAGCTCCTTCTTTGCGTAAACCTGATGGTGATGCCACCCACCCAGGCCCGGACTCTGCGCTTCGTTACCTTGGTAAAGAGAGGTGGAGTCGCCAAAGGGCTCTCGCCAGAGCTGGGAGGGCAGAGGCCTGCTGGTGGAGGGAGGGGGCGGGGCTTGTGCTGGGTTTGGGAGTCTGGAGGAGAGGCTGGTGACGACTGGCCTGCGGGTTTGGGGGCGTAGGGTTGGGGCGCCGGAGGTATTTGCGGGGGAGTAAGGTACAAGGAGTTCTCCATCAGGGGAGGGGGGGGAGGGGGAGTCTGCCCTGGGACAGGGATGTGGTCTAATGGTTAAGAGACCCACCCCGACAGAAGTCTTTGGTGAGCCCTTTTCCAGGCACTCCACCATCTGCCATGCTTTTGTCTCTTTTCTTTTCCCATCTGTAGCTTTGGCTTTGCCTGTGATCTCCGGGGTCATTGCTTAGCCAAGGTAGACTCTCTGGAACCTGGAAGAAGTTACTGACTTCTGAGTTGGGGTCTTTGCAGTGGGTAGAGTTAAGGCTTCCCAAGAGGAGTGAGGCTTCCCTCCCCAACCTGGGGCAGAGGTGGGCTCTGTGTCCTCATCAGGGAGACCCTTCTGACTCTTAGACAAACCATTTTCTTTCTTTAGCTGTACCGACACGGAGACCGCTCACCAGTGAAGACATATCCCAAGGACCCCTATCAGGAAGATGAATGGCCCCAGGGGTTTGGTCAGCTAACCACGGTGGGTCAGAAGCCAGCCCCTCCTCAGTATGAGCTTCAAAATGAGTGACCTCTAGAGCAGGCTATGGAACCTGGGGCCTCAACAAACTGCCATGTCCATTGTGGGTGCTGACTTTGACCAGATTTCTTAACTTTATTTTTTCTGTGCCCAAGACAATGCCATGTGCAACTGGCTACTTAATAAATGACTTCTGGGATCCCATTAATGCACTCCTACTTCCAGTCATGGGTAAACTCAGAAAGCACCAGTGCCTAAGCCCTGTGGGACTGCGAGCCATCCCTAACCCTTGGGTTTGCCCGTAGGAGGGGATGCTACAGCAGTGGGAGCTGGGCCAGGCCCTGCGGCAGCGCTACACTGGCTTTCTCAGCACCTCTTACCACCCACAAGAGGTAAGGTTGGGAGCTCAAGATACACGGGAAATGGGATCAGCTGTCCTTACCCTCTGTCCTCAGGGAGTCTAAAGCTGGGCACTCTGGCCTCCCTCCATGCCTTTTTTGGTTACAGCTACAGAATAAGACATCCAAAGGCTGTCTAGAACAATACCCTCGAAGCTGAGTTGTGCCTGCTTGGCTGGGAAGAGGCAAAACTTATCAAGCAGCCAAACTTGGACTTAAGGAAGGATCTGGCAGAGTAGTTTCTAGCTCTGGGAAATAACTCAGGCTTTCCATTCAAGACACTTGTTGAATACCTATTATGGGACAAGCATTATGCTAGCACTTTGCACATAATGCTGCATCGCACAGAAATGATCTCTGTCTTTGTGGAGCTTAGAATATAGTGGAAGTGACAGTTTAGCCACACAGGATCAAGAGGTAAAGGGAGCAGGGAAGACAGAGAGGGCATGTCAGGGAAGATTGGCAAGTGTTTCAGCTCCTTGAGGCCCTCTCCCCGCCCCACGCTTGGGGACAGCTCTTCTCTGGTTACCGCTCTCAGCCACAGCTGTCTCAAGAGTCTCTGGATATTGTTATTGTTCCACTGAGGGCCAGCTCTGTCCTGATCTTGCCCTTCCCCACAGCTTTCTCCTTCTCCTTCCACAAGCAGTGGTCTCTGTTCTTTATCTTATTTCCTCTCCTTGGTCTCCAAGCCAATTTATAAAAGGGGGTGTGAATGGAGATAGTTTCTGCCTGCGAGGATCCTGGCCGAGAGAGACAGGCATTCGAAAACTAGACCGACAGACAGAACACAGAGCCTCACTGTCTAAGCACTTGAGACTGGGGGCGGTGGGCGCCGTGCATCTGAACTAGAACCATCCCCATAGGAGCCATTCTCAGAGTGGTAACCCCTGGCCCCCCAGCTGAGTATTTGGGCCTTTGCTGGGAAGAGGGACAGAGAAGGCCAGAGAGGGTGCAAACACCAGGTGCATGGTGAGATTACAATTTGCTGGGTGGCCATCAAGAACAGTTCTTCCCTTAGGGCCCCACAGAGGAGCCAAAGCTCCCCACCCCACCCCCACAAGAGAGACTCATGTTGTCATCTCTGCAGGTTTATGTGCGGAGCACTGACATCGACCGTACTCTCATGAGTGCTGAGGCCAACCTGGCTGGACTCTTCCCTCCCAATGGGATACAGCGCTTCAACCCAAACATCTCTTGGCAGCCTATTCCTGTCCACACTGTGCCCATTGCCGAGGACAGGGTGAGACTGGCCAGCCCTTCCCTGAAGGCGGTGAGAGGGACAGCTCTGCCATGGGCCTGCTGGTCACTGACTCCCTCTCTGTCTCTGCTTCCCTCTTTTGGTCTGCAGCTGCTGAAGTTCCCATTGGGCCCATGTCCCCGTTACGAGCAGCTGAAGAACGAGACCCGGCAGACACCGGAGTATAAGAATGAGAGTATTCAGAATGCAGTGAGTGGGGCTGAGGTGGAGGTCATCACACTGCCCTTTCTACCAGGGCAGGATTGATCACCTGACCCATTTTTCGTAGCAATTTCTGGATATGGTGGCCAATGAGACAGGGCTCACGAACCTGACACTAGAGAACGTCTGGAATGTCTACGACACACTCTTCTGTGAGGTGAGCCCGCTTAGGAGTGTGACCACTCTCCTCTTGCACTCGGCAGGCACAGGCGACCACAGTGCCTGGCTACCACTGCCATTGGGGAGGTCCAGGCAAGCCACCTGCTTCTTGTGAAACAAGGGAACTTCCCTCAAGGGTGGAAAAGAACCCCAGAGTGGGAAATAGTTCCTTAGTTGTCAGCAGTTCTTGCCCTCTCCACCCGGAACTCTGGTCATGTCCCACTCCATTCTGCTGAGTCACACTTTTTGTGCTGGAGCCTCTTTTCCCGTGCCCTGCAGCCTCAACACTGTCCACCATGTCTCCTGGTTCCAGTCCCTCTGCCTCTCCTCTCCCTCCCCTCACACACACAGGCACCCTCTCACTGGGGAAGAGAGACGCCCCTGGAGAGGCTCTGGCCTAGGCCAGGGGAGCTAACCTGCCCGCTGCGACATGTAGAAAACGCATGGGCTGGTCCTGCCACCCTGGACCTCACCCCAAGTCATGCAACGTCTGAGCCAGCTCAAGGTCTTCAGCTTCTACTTCCTCTTCGGGATCTATGAGCAGACAGAGAAGGCCCGGCTACAAGGGGGTGAGTGACAAGATCAGCATGTCACTCCCTTCCTCAGGACCCTACAGCATTAAAATTTTGCTACTGGGGGCTTCTCACACACTTCCTTCTCCATCTGAAATGTTCTCTGCTCTTTCAGGCCCCTTTAGAACCCCCAGTCTTCCCGTTAGTCATTAAAGTCTCCGTAATTTGCCAAATGTTTAGCATGTTTGTCACTGGATGACCACAATCTGGTCCGCATGCTTCTTTTCTGCCGTTCACGTTCTTACGTTTCACTCATGTCAGAAGACCCTTCTCCTTTAAGTGAACACCGACCTCCAGAGACCCACTGGGGACTGCTGTGAAAGAGGGCTGCGGGCCCTAGACATGCCAGTTCCCTGCTCTGAGCGCCCAAGGAAGTGCTGCCGACACACCTTCCTGACATCCCAGTGGTCTTCGGAACCTGCGCATGGCAGGTTCCCTCGGCCTGGAACCACCGTCTCGTGTGTTCTGAAGCAATCTTAAGTTTATATTTGTTCCAGATTGGAGGAATTCTTCAAACAGAGGCAGGGCCTTGTAGCTCATTTATAAAAGGGCTGGTTTCTACACCTGTTTTGAAGTAGAGAGATAGCTTGTTTTATCTCGCTTCCCTCCGCAAATCTGACAGTTGTCAGAGCAGATTCCCAGGCACCTAGAGAGTTCTCTGCATAGGTGGCCAGACCCAGGACTAGCAGAGGGCGAGAGGACCACAGAGGTCTGATTGGGAGACAGTGATGGCCGCAGCCCCTGACACTGGGGACTTTTCTCCTTCAGGAGTCCTGCTGGCTCAGATCCGGAAGAACTTGACACTGATGGCGACCTCCGCCCAACACCCCAAGCTGCTGGTTTACTCCACGGTAAGCTCCCGTCGTCGCCAGCCTGCGCGCGTCAGAGGAGGAGCCGGATTTCTTCTCTGTTCAGTGCCTGGGGGGTGCGGGGGAACAGTGCTAATGGGGAGCCCCTCTGCCTTACAGCATGATTCCACCCTCGTTGCTCTGCAAATGGCTCTGTATGTCTACAATGGTAAACCAGTCCCCTATGCCTCCTGCCACATATTCGAACTGTACCAGGAAGATAATGGGTGAGTGGAGCCGCCAGTCAGCGCTCCGGAGGGGCACTTGCATGGTGGTTGCGGGCAGCCTAAGGACTCTGGTATGGGCCTGGTGAGCGGCATCCATCTTGTCTCCCTTCAACCCTCAGAAATTTCTCAGTGGAGATGTACTTTCGGAACGAGAGTGACAAGGACCCCTGGCCGCTGAGCCTGCCTGGCTGCCCTCACTGCTGCCCACTGCAGGACTTCCTTCACCTCACAGAGCCCCTTGTGCCCAAGGACTGGCAGCAGGAGTGCCAGCTGGCAAGTGGTCCTGCAGACACAGGTGAGCCGCCACCTGCCTCACCTGTGCTAGTCATGTCCCAGAACAACTTGAAATTCATAACCACGAGTCTTGAGAGAGCTGCCACGCTTCCAGCCATCTTACTGCATTTCCTAGACAGCGTCCTTCTCCACCCTGAGACCATGTTTCACCTTCTCCCCGATCACGCTCGGCTGATGCCCTGGCTTCTTATATCACTGGGAAAATAGAAACAGGGGAGAATGGTCCCATTTCCCCACCACCACATCTTCCCACTTACTTCCTGGGACAAGCTACTGCTTAAGCCCCCCCCCCCCCCCCATTATACTCAGGGCCATGTATTCCTACCTCCACAGGGACCTCTGATGTCTCAGTGTTTCCCCTCTACTGGATCGGGCCCATCTCAAAAGCCTAACCAAAACCTCTCGGACGCCCATCCTTCTCCGGTTACCACCCTGCTTCTCCGTTCCCTGTTAGAGTGCGGTCCTTCCGAGTTGCCTAGACTCTGGTTTCGCTTCCTCACTGCCCCTTCTATCAGGCTCACACTGGGCAGTCTTGTGTCACTTTTCACTCCATTAACTTTTGGTAAGGTCCAGTGACCTCCTCTTACCAAAGCCAGTGACCAGTTCTTAGTCAGCTTCTCTCACCTCTCAGCAGCGTGACCTAACTGGCCACTCCTTCCTGAAACACTTTCCTGGGTTTGGCTTTTCTCTTAACTTACAGGCCCCTTCCTTACTGGCTTCCCCCCACTACACAGTGGACGGCCCAGGGCTCATCTTGGCCCTTGTCTCATCTGTGCCCGCTCCCTAAGTGACCCCCTCCAACCTCTCCCTGCTAAGTTTTGTCTTCTTAGGACTCACAGACTCAGGACCTTGTCTCTGAGCTGGACTGACATACCCAGATGGCTGCAGGTTTGAGGTCTCTACATGGATGTGACATCTCAAAGTTGGTGTCTGAAACCAAACGCTCTTCCCCTTGAAATCTGTTCTGCCTCCAGGCTTCCCCGTCGTAGTGAACGCCACATTAGTCACCTAGCTGTATAATATAATCCCCCACAACCAATCCACTAGGAGATCCTAGCATCTCCACTTTTTAAATACATGCTTTTACCTTTAACAGTATTCACTTGCTGCCTGATCTCTCTTTGTTCATTGCACTTACTTATAAAGTGCAACACCAGCCCATAAGGTCTACTTGGATTTGGCTCTGGCTCTCTGTGGGAGAGAGACAGTCAGCTGTTCTCCATCCAGTCAGACCAAGCACTCCTGTGACTGGATAGCTGTGTCTTTTGGATCTGAAGGTTTTCTCATTTGGGGGAAGGCAGCACGACTCTGTGGCTAGAAACCTGGGTAGTATAACTTTGTTAGCTGCTCAGAGAACAGATACTATGTCAGACCTTGTTTTTTGTTTGTTTAATTCTCACGTGAGGATGTGTTTATTATTTTAGAGTGAGAGAAAGGGAGAGAGAAACATTGATTGGTTACATTCCTGTTTGTGCCCCAAGCAGGGATTGAACCCACAACCTTTTGTTGTACAGGGTGATGCTCCAACCTACTGAGCCACCTGGCCAGGGCCAGACCTTGTTCTGACTCTTGCCTGTCTTCTTGTCATCAGACTTTTAGCAGGGTGTTTAACCTCTTTCAGAACTTTCATTTTATCGGTTACAATAAAAAGCCTACCTTAAAAAATGGTCTTGTTCTTTAGTCCAGTCTATCATCTCTTGCCTGAACTACTGATAAGCTTCCTAATGTTCTTTCTGATTCTCTTCTTGTCCCTACCAGTCTCTCACTACAGCAGAGTTAATGTCTTAAAAAAGTAAATTGGTTCATATTATTATCCTTCTCAGAATCTTCCAGTGACTTCCCATCACATTTGGAATAAAGTCCAAGTTCATTACCACTTGACCTAGTCCTCCACTCTCATCTCCTACTTGCCCCTCACTTTCTTGTGATACTTTCTTGATGATCTTAGAACATGCCAAGCTATTCCCACATCAGGACCTTTTGCAAGCTTGCTTGCTGTCTACTCTCCGCCCCCGCCACAAGACTCTTTCCTCTCAGATCTTTGTCTCACTGACTCCAGGTCTCGGTTCAAATCATCCTCAGTGATGCCTTCCCTGACTGACCTACCCCTCCATCCTTTCCCTCTTCCCTTGCTTCGCTTCAAGACATTTTTCACTAACTCTGAATATCTCCATTGTAAGAACAGCCCTGGGACTATGGTAGGCAATCAAATATTTGTTGAATGAATGCTGACATGCCCTTTCTTTTCCCATCCCCGTGCCCAGAGGTGATCGTGGCCTTGGCTGTATGTGGCTCCATCCTCTTCCTTCTCATAGTGCTGCTACTCACCGTCCTCTTCCGGATGCAGGCCCAGCCTCCTGGCTACCGCCACATTGCAGATGGGGAGGATCACGCCTGACAACCACTCAGCCCCCTTCCCTCTGCCTCCTAGGGGAGGTGGGCTTGGCCCTCATTCTTGACTGTTGCTGCTCCCCAGCCCATGGACAGGAGACCCTGGGTTGGGTCTCCCTCTGATTATCCCAACCTAGATGAACACGTGGGACTCAGCTTCGCCCATGGCACCTGTCACTCAGTATTCATGTGCCCAATGTTTATGAAGTGCTGTGTAGGACATTGGCTCTCTCCAAACAGGATTTGCCTCCTCCATGCTCCCTAAGCACCTGAATGTAGACAAGTGGTCAAGTTCCACCTGGGACCTGGGATATAAAAACTGAAGGAGTTGGTGATTGATCTGCCTTGCTCCCCTCCCCAGTCAAGACCTGCTCTCTCTCTCTTCCAGCCCAGAGTCTTTAGCAAATGGCTCAGAAGACACAGTCTTCCCTCGGTGCCTAGTTTACTAGGAAAAACTGCCTAACATTGGAGGTACAAACACTGGCCACCAAGGAACCAGATCACCCAACAGCCAGCCAGTCAAGTTTCCTTTTGTCCATCTGAAGCCACCCTTAGAGTCAGACACACTGCCTCAGGCACCTCAGTCAGCCTGTAGCTGGGGCGGGTGGGAAGGGTGTTGTGGTACTTGGGAGGGAGACGGGGGAGGTGGGTGGAGAGTGAACCGCAGTACAGTCCTGAAACCGCTATCCCCTCAGCTGGGCTGAGGTCTCCAGGAATTTGAGGTAAGTGTAGGCTGTAAAGTGGACGGCTGTTGACTGTGGCCCACAGATTGAGGAAAATGAAAGTTTTGGACTCTTGGTGCTGTTTCTGTGTCTTGTCTTCATTTTGGAGACCCAGGCGCGCTCTGACCATGTCAGTGCTGGAAGATCCACTCAGAAGCTCAGTTGGGTACAGTTTTATTGGTCATGTCAGTTGGGTGCACAAATCAAAAACCACCACCACCTGATCAATCTGCCAGCACACGTCAGAGAGGAGAAAAGTACCTTGGCTCCAGGAGAAGCTTGGTTCCAGGCTAGATATAGCAGGGACCCTGGGGGCAGCTGGGTCGCCAACTCTGGAGAAGTTTCCGGAGTTAAGTCCAGAGCAATAACATGCTAGTGTCCCAGCCCCACAACGTCCCATGCCACAGCATCCTTGTTCCAACCCTAAGACTTGGATACCTTTGGCCTTTTAACACATAGCCACCTCTTCCTGCAGGACTTGTTCTCATGTTGTTCGAAGCCCTTGCCTGGACCACACCTTCATTAACGTCTCTCATTTTCACATCCTTGTTTCCTGCTGGCTCCATATGAGAATGTGATAACCTAGGAAGAGTGAGACCAGTCTGACTCACCTACTATCAGTCTCAGAGCTTGGGGCTGGCCCTGGGAACCTAGAACTTGGTAAGGAAATACCAGGGGATTGGACAGCAGCCAAACATTGCCATGACCAAGACAAAGCAAGAGGGATGGAGGGCCTAGACCAAAGAGACCACTGTCTCCCGGTTATCTTCTTCACTGACTCCTACCCTGGGGTGAATGGGGCAGGGCTAAGCTGGGGAGCAGGGTCAGGCTTGGCCTGTCTGAGATAGAACCTACTTCACTCACCCATCACAGAGGCCAGTGTGTCCCCCATAGGATTGAACTCATTGAGCTGCAGAGACAAGGGGATAAGCATGAGAAGGTGGGGAAGATATTGGGAGGGCCCATGAGGACTAATTTCTGATCATTTTTGGTCAATGAGCTAGTTGAATTCCCTGCTTCCTCCCATCATTTGAGGGCCCAAACCTCACCGAACTGATACCAGAAGATTCTGGGTCATAGAGCTGATGCATCAACTTCCCTGAGCTTCCATCAAAGACATCAATTGTTCTTAATTCATGGGGGGTACCACTTTTGAAATTAGGATCTGGGTATCTGCCCACAACAATGAGGTTGTGCCGAGGATGCCAGGCTGCCTAGGGGATGGAAAGGCTGGTCATGAGAGTAAATGCAGAACATGATCAAAAGGGACTTCAAAAGTATTCTTTGCCACTAACAATTGTTAATACAGTTGCCAACAATTTAATAATGGAGATAAGATCTACACAAAACTACAAGAATGGTTTTCAGTTGCGTATACATCTACCATTATAAATTTTAAATCCCCAGCCGGCCCTTAGAACACCTTCAGGCCTTGTCTCCCTTGCATTTGCTGAGATCATACCAACTGATCCATGTTTTAACATCAGCCTGACCCAGACATTAACCAAAAAGGTGAGCCTACAACACGGGAAAAAGTCTCTGGTAACCAAAAACAAATAGGGCATACGTAACCCTACCACTACCTCCTCCATCAACGTGCACGGTGAGAGTTGAGTAGAAGGTGGCCCGTGGCTAAAACGGGGAGGAAACCTACGATCTGCAGATCACCCCACTCAGAGCAGATGTGAACAGTTGTTGGAATGACAGATGGGATGGGATTTTCCTAAGAAACTTCTCAAGGAAGTTTTGAAGGAGCAAAGATGGTAAGCAGGAAGGAAGAAGTAGTACACGCAAAGGCTCGGGAGTAAGTCACAAGTCACACCTGGGAAGCTATAAGTTGGCCTCACTGGACGTGAAGTGAGAGATGGCAACAGATGAGCCCATGGGAACACATGAAGGACCTCGGTGCTAGTAAGAACTTGGATTTGATTTGAGGTGTGTGGGGGCCACTGCAACCCTAAATCATCAGCATTCTCTGAGCACTTGCCAGGTGGTAGGCGCATGCCCCACGTGTACTGATTCAGCTTCACAGCAACCCTGTCAGATCCCATTACTCCCTTCGTATAGACGAGGAAACTGAAATCCAAAATTGAAGGAATTCGCCCAAGGTTCTAACCCAGAGGGGTCTGCCTGCCTGACGCTGGCACGCCGCTCTGACTAAAGTACAGGCATGGAACCTGGAGGTCTGAAGAGGGGCTGTGGTTCTGGAAAAGAATATAAAACAGTAGTGGGGAGAACCGGCAGGGTTCAGACTGCTTAGGGACTTGGGCAGGCAGGAACCTCGGGACTCAAAGACTATAAGCCGCGGGGAGTGAGCCTAGAGAAGCTGTTAACAAGAAGCGGGCTAAGGTTGGCTTGCAGACCAACCGCACACCCAGCGAACAAACGGAGGGCAGAACAGAGGGTCAGGACCTTAGAAAATGCCCTCTGCAAGGAGACCAAGGCTGGGATGAAAAAACTCAGGAAAACAGCTTATCAGAGAAACAAAACCCAGCAAAATGGGATTGCAGAAGTGGGACAAAAGGAGCAGAAAGGTCCAGGGGACAAGAGACTGCTTTGTGTCAGAGCAGGAAGAGATATGGAAGGAAAGGCTGCTTCTGTCCTCTCTCCACCTTGGGCAGACCTGATCTGTCCCCATTCACAATCACAGTTCTTTACTCTGTCACTCACCTTAATGGGTGTCAGGTGCTGGAAGTGGCGGTGAGGGTGTGGGATCAGGCTTGGGGGGCGGTCCCACTGGGAGGCAGAGTAAACCCGGATCTCACTCTTCTGGTCGGTGGTCAGGAGCCGGACACCATCAGGACTGAAATGAGCTGGCAAGTGAAAAGCCCATGAGCTGAAGGAGCCACGAGTCCCCTGTTGTCCCGGCCTTCATAGGCGTTCTCTTGCAGGGACACCCTCCCTCTCACTGTCCTCTAGACAGGGGTGGAAGGGAGGAGGTGAATCTGGGCTGTGAACAAAAATATTCTAGAGACTCCACAGCTCATGGGGGCAGCTAGAGTCAGAAAGATTCCAAGACATCAGCTTGGCAGATGCTGTCAGGGGTAAAGGTTTGACCTAGTGGCTTCTGAACTTTGAGTGAAAGCCCTAGAAGTGCTGGGGTAGGCGGCGTCTACAGCGAGGAGGAGGTCTGTCCCACCTGCGTTGACAGGATGCCTGTGCGGCAGCGAGTAGAGAAAGCTGGATTTCCCTTTAACCTGGCGCAGGTCCCAGATTTTCACTGTTTGATCTACAGAGGCTGTGACCAGAAACCAATCACAGCATGGGTTCAGGGCCACGTGGGTCACTTTCTTTTTGTGCATTCTCAGATTCCAAAGCTGCCGAGAAAAGCTTGGTTCAGCTGGGGGCAGAGAACAAGGCCAGGGGTAAGGGAGGGAAAGGGGGGGCCCAGGCCCCGGAGAACATACCTCCCTGCCGTCCATGTCCAGCAGGACCACGTGCCCCACGTTGTCTCCTGTGACCACCACTCGTCTTTCTGCAGACACATCCAAGCTGCAAAACCAGAAGCTGGAAGGAAAGACTATGCTGTAAGGTTTCTTGGGGACAGAGGCAAGGTCCACTCATCCACTGTTGTAGCTCCAGTGTCTCACACATAGACATTCAATAAATATTTGCCGAATGAACGAATAACTGTCTTGCCACGGGCTCCCAGGGAAGAACACCCAGACTTGTCTACCACCCAGACAGAGGGTATGGGGTGATGGGGCTCAAAAATTTGTCTCGTGGGCCTGGGATCCTCAGCTAGTATGAGTCCCTGAAGCAGCCAGACCTCAGGGTTATAAGGCAAGTCCTCAGGTTAGCTTGCCCCACGCAGCCCTGGGTTCTGAAGAAGACTCCTTTATGATTCTGTCTCTTTGCTCTCTACCTGTTGAGCCAAAGGAGATGACAAACCAAACAGGGACTGCCCAGCTCTGTTCCTCAGAGCTGGCTAGAAAGGAACTTCTGCCCCCTTCTGAGCATTTAGGGAAAAAAAGCACACACAACCCTGAAACTTGAGGATGAAGGAGATGGGGAGGGGAGTGCCTCAGGGATCCTGATATCCAACCAGGAGAGCTCAAACCCTCAAGTCCTTGCTACACTGCCTTTTGCATGCCCTAAAAATACCTTCCAGAGGGAGAGTTTCTTACGGAAGAGAAACCTAGAGCTGGGTCTATCCTGTCACCTGTTCTGATTGCACGTGTATTTCTCACCCTTGTGGGGCAGTCCAGGATAGCTTCCAGTTGGGGAGTTAGACACCCACACCCTCAATTCCTGAGGGAGCGGGGGCATGTCTCCGGCTTGAAATCAAAGTGACATGTATTTTATAGTTTCTACAACCACTTGCTCTTGAGGAGTCCAAAGTGCTTTATGTACATGATTTTATCCATTTAAGCTTCCATCATGGAACTGGTCAGGTCATTACACCCCAGCGGATGTAGGGAATGAAGTCTAAGTTCTCATCTCCTGTTCCATGCTTTAAGTGGCTAGCTAGGTCAACACCATGTTGACTTGTCTAGTGAGAATCAAGGTCTCATCAAATATAGGAATGAATGACTTACAGGAGAGCTGAAGCCCTTCCATTGCTGAGAAGAGCTGAGGCTCCAGAACTCCTCCCCAAATTACCCACCTGGACCAGAGTAAGAGCAGCTAAAGAAAGAGTCTGAGAAAGAGATGGAAGGGTGGAGAGTGGCTCACACCTTTCCCTACTTCTCTGGGCTAGGTTTGGGTAAAAGAACTAGGATCTGGATGCTCTCACCAGAGCTGCACTAAGCCTAGAAGCCCTCCCCCCTGGTAGTTAAACTACTCACTTGCAGGTGCCATAGTTGGTATAAACTTGGAGAATGTTGCCTTTAAAGTCTTGCAGTCTAGTGGTTCCCTCCATTGAGGAGATGAAAAACTGGTTGGCATTGAGAGGGTTAAACTTCAGCCCAGTGATGCTCCCTCCAGCTCCAATCTAACACAGGAAGAGAAAAGCAGGTGAGTGATGGTGGCCAAGAAAGAGGACGAGGCCGAGGCCTGGTGCATGCACTCTGCCCCTGAGAAGAAGCAGCGGTACCAAGCACTCTTGGGCCCATGCCAGTTTACACACCTAGACCCTACAACGCTCTCCACTGTGCTCTTTATTTCTCAGTTTTATTTTCCAAATTAACATACAGTAAATGTGGTTGTTTTGAATATACAGTTCTATGAATTTTAACACATGGACAGATATGAATAACCACCACCAAAATGCAGAACAGTTCCTGGTACCCCCCAAAACTCCCTCATGCTCTCCCATTGTAGTCAGACCTCCCCCCACCTCTAACCCCTGGCAACCACTGATCTGTCCTCCGTTGCTATGGTTTTGCCTTTGATAGGCTGTCGTGTAAGTGATCACATAGCATGCAGCCTTTTGAGACAAGCTTCCTCCATTTCACTCTACATGATGCCCCTGCGATGCATCAAAGTTGCTGTGTGCCTCTCTAGCTGGTTCAGTTGTATTGCTGAGTATGCTGGTGGGTGGACGTGCGATAGTTTATTGCACGGGGCTCTTTTTAGGAGAGCTTTGTCTCAGAAGAGTGACTGGGTTAGGTGGGCAAGAGACAGACCCGAGCTCCTTCCTGTGTTTTCTAGACATCCCTGACAATGATGGTGGAAACAGTTGTGATAACATCCATAGCTTAACCTTATTACGTGCTTATTAAGCCTAAGGTACTATTTGAAGAATTTTACATCCCCAAGAGCTCCTTCTCTACTGCTTTCCTGTGCTGCTGCTATCTCAGCCTCATGCACCTGTGCAAGGTTTCTCACACAACGTTCACTTCACTTACTCAACATGCTAACTGGCACATTCCATGCCCTCTATAAACACTCCAACCAATGCCCACGGTCTGACAAACCCTTGATGCTAATAAGATAACCTGCCACTCCCACCAGTTGAGTTCAGTGCTTACAAGGGTTAGTTGTGTTTGTTCTTAAACCTGTATATGCCAGTTTAACTTTTTATTACACCAGTAATTATGTAATTCAATTAAACATGCAATTTAATTACATATAATTAATTAATTAAACTAAGCATTTAAACATTCAATTAAACATGTAATTTAATTAAACTGATGAAATGTATGTAAAAAGAAAGACCACTGTTACTTCTATGAAAGCCATGTTGAATGCTTTGGAAAAATTGGATTAAAAAATTGCTGCAAGCACAGTTGTCAAATTAAACATGGGTGAGACACTTAAAAACTGTTAGGGTGGGAAACAATAAAAATTTTAAAAGAATCTGCGATCAGTCTGCTCCTGATCTGCTCCAGGACTATCTTTAAGTTACGTTTCCACTTTGGTGAGATGGAAACTGGACCATACACAGAACACAGTGTGTGTGCAGTGTATGTAACTCCAGGTGCACCCTTGCCAGTGGGCCTTTACTCCAAGAAGAGGACAAGCCCTGTGACAAAGCATTAGTAGTGAGCACACACATAAACATTTCAAGTTAAGCCCTGGCCGGTGTGGTTCAGTGGGTTGAGCGCCGGCCTGCAAACCAAAGGGTTGGATTCCCAGTCAGGGCATGTGCCTGGGTTGTGGGCCAGGTCCCCAGCAGGGACTGAGTGAGAGGCAACCACACATTGATGTTTCTCTCCCTCTCTTTCTCCTTCCCTTCCCCCCTATCTAGAAATAAATAAATGAAATCTTTAAAAAAATCATTTCAAGTTAAAATGCATGAGTGTTCTCTTAGCAAGGGCGGACTGAGTGGTTATGACCAAATTTTGCACTGAGAAGTAACGAAACCTGGACAAAATATGGAAAACAAATATATTTGAGACTTCCAATTCCAGCGGTGGTGGGTTAGTTTGTGTCAGGCCAACCTTCGGCTGAGAACAACTAGAAAATGTATATAAAACATGTCTTTAAAGAATGAAAAATGGTGCAGACACTCTGGAAAACAGTCTGGCAGTTTTTCAAAAAAATTAAACATAGAGTTACCATAAGACGCAGCAATTCCACCCCTAGATATACGCCCAAGAGAAATGAACATGTATGTTCATGCAAAAGCTTGTAGACAAATATTCATAGCAGCATTACTTGTAATAAAGGCAAAGATCAACGACTCAGACATCCATCTCAAGAAGTTGTAAAACTAACAGGAAACTAAAGCCAAAGAAAGTAGAGAGCAAAAGCATAAACTTTAAAAGGTAAGAGGACATCATAAACAATCTTATGCCAATGAATTTGAAAATTTAGATGAAATGGGTAAAATTCCTGGAAAAATACAAACTTGCCAAAATGACAGAAGAGGAAGGAGGAAATTGAATTTACAACTAAAAATTTTCTTGCAAAGTAAATTCTAGATCCTGGTGGCTTCACTGGTGAATATACTAAATATTTCAGAAAAAAATATTAATCTTTTTTTGAAATTTTATTTTCAAGCTATCTTAAACTCAGAAAAGTTGCAAGAATAGCACAGATAATTATTTCTCCAGAACCATTTGACAATCAGCCGCCAACAGGAGGTTTCACTCATTCGCCAATACTGCACGGCATACAAGGTAGGGCAAAAGTAGGTTCACAGTTGTTCGCATGTAAATGAATGAGTAACAACACGAAAATAAACCCTGTGTTTCACGTACTCACAACTGTAAACCTACTTTTGCCCTATCTGCATCTCTTACAAGAACATTCTCCTACATAACCGCAATAAAGCCATCAAAACTTAGGGTTATCTAAAGTGGTTCAAATTCACAGAAACAGAGAGAAGAGCTGTGGTTGCCAAGGACTGGCGAGAAGGGGAAGTGGGGATGTGTTATTAAGTGGGTATACAGTTTCAGTTTCACAAATTGAAAAGGTTCTAGAGATTTTTTGCACAATAATGTGAACACAGTAAACACTGCTGAACCATATACTTAAAAATGATTCAGATGATAAATTTTCGGTTATGTGCTTTTACCACAGTTTTAAAAAGAAGCAGTATTACTTTCTAGAGATATATTGTAATTGTAATTGTAAAAAAATGAAAATAAAATAATTAAATGAGGGTTCTCTTGTACTTGTGCATGCTCTCTCTCCCCCCTCCTTCCCTCTCCCTCCCTTCCCTCTCTCTCCCTCCCTCCTCCTTTTCCCCTCCCCCTCTTCTCACTCTCCTTCCCTCTATCCCCCCCAAAACATTAAATGAAAAAAAGAGATATAAGCCAAAACAAATAAACAAGAAACCCGTTAGTATAGTTTGCCACATTATTAGAATAAAGGGGGAAAATCACATGCTTACCGACCTCAACAGATACAAAAAAGAATTTCACGAAATTGAATTATCATTCAGAATAAGAACTTTTGGCAAACTAAGAATAAAAGGGGAACTTAACAGATGACAGCTAGTGGTGGGGGGAGGAGGTTGGGGGTGGGAGGGTTGAGCAAAAAAGAAAAAAGACTCACGGACATGGGCAACAGGGCAGTGATTGCTGGGGGGCGGGGTATATATAAAGGGACTAAATGGTAATGGGAAAAAATAATAAAGATAAAAAAATAAAATAAAAGGGGAACTTAATATGATAAAGGATTTGAAATAACAAACAAGTTTTAAAAATAAACAAGCTCCTAGGTATATACCCAAAAGAACCGAAAACATTTTCAAACAAAAACTTGCACAGGAACATTCACAGTAGTAGTATTAATAATAGCAAAAGGTGGAAACTACCCCAATGTCCCTCAACAGATGACTGGGTAAATAAAATGTGGTGCATCCATACGATGGAATAGTACTCAGCTGTAAAGAGTAACAAGGTACTGATACATGCTATAATATGAATGAACCTTGAAAACACCATGCTAAGTGAAGCCAGACCCAAAAGGACAAATATTGTGTGACTCCATTGGTATGAGGTGCCTAGAATAACCAAATTCATAAAGTCAGAAAGCAGATTAGTGGGGCTGGGGAAAGGGCAATAGTGAGCCATCGTTTAAAGGGCACATAAATTTATTTCGAGATGATGAAAAATTCTGGAGATGAACAGTGGTGATGGTTGTACAACAGTGTAAATATTCTCACTGCCACTGAGTTGTACACTCAAAACCATCAAATGGTAAATTTTACGTTATGTATATTTTATCACAATAAAAAGTAGTAGAAATCATACTTAACGATAAAACAGAAAAGCCTTCTGTGATCAAGAATAAGACAAAAATGTCGGTCATCACCAATATTCAACAAGGTACTAGATGTCTTTGTCAATGGAATAGGGCAAAAAAAGTAAAACAATGGTAAAGGAAGCTATCCAACTCTCATTATTTGTGGATGACAGGACTGTGCAGGAAAAATTTTCAGACCTCAAACTATAAAAATCAATAATGTGGATTTATGCTTCCAATCACGAAGAGCACATTGCTGGCTGGTAGCCTAACAAATATGTAATTGAAATCCCAGAAAAAAAGGAGGAGAGGAGAAGTTATTTGAAGAAACAGTGGTCTAAACTTTTCCAAATTTGATGACAGTTGTAAAGTCGCAGATCTAAGAAGCCAATGAACTTCAAGCAGGAGAAACATAGGAAAAGACACCAAGAAAATCAAAATCCTTTTTAAAGCAGACAGAAGAAAAAGGGAAAAATCATGAAAAGAGAAGCAGAAGAATGAGAGCAGGCTTCTCAGGTCATTAGTTAAAGTACTAAAACCGAACCAAACCTGTAAACCTACAACTCTATACCCAGCAAAAATATATTCTCCCCCACCTCCTCTAAAAAAGAAAGATTTTTTAGGATAAACAAATGGAAAAATGCATTACCAACTGATCTACAATATAAGAAATGTTAAAGGAAGAAGGAAAATGTTATCAAAAAGCCATCTGGGTCACACAAAGAAATGGAAAACACTGGGTATGACAAATATATGGATTTTTACTAGGTTTTTTCCCCGGGTTTGTTTAAAAAAAAAATCTTTAAAAGACACTCACCCCACAGCCCAGTCATTCCATAGCTAGGTATTTACACACAAAAAATAAAAACATATCCACACAAAAACTTGTACATGAATGTTCAGAGCAGCTTTTTCTGCAAGTCAAAAACTAGAAAAAATCCAAATGTCCTTCAGCAGGTGAATGAATAAATAAATTGTGGTATATAAATACACGGGAACACTACTCAGAAAGAAAATAAACTATTGATACACACAAAAGTATAGATGAATCTCAAATAATTATACTAAGTGAAAGAAGCCAGAAAAAAGAGTATATATTGTAGGATGCCATTTATATAAAAGACTAGAAAATGCAAATTAATCAAAAAAGATAAAAAGCAGACCAATGGTTTTCAGGGGACAGAGCAGAAGGAAGAAAGGGAGACGACAAAGAGGCATTAGACAACTTTAGCAGTGATGGGTATGTTCATGATTTTAATTTGATGATTTCATGGTTGTATACATGTCAAAACTCATCAAATCGTATATTTCAAATATCTGTAGTTTATTACATAGCAATTATATCTCAATAAAGATTTAACAAAAAACAAAAAGACAATGACTATATGAAACAAAAATAATAATGTGTTGTGAGGTTATAACTTATCTAAATATAAAGCCCTGGCTGGTATGGCTCAGTGGACTGAGTGCTGGCCTACGAACCAAAGGGTCGCTGGTTCGATTCCCAGTCGGGGCACATGCCTGGGTTGCAGGCCAAGTTCCCAGTAGGGGGTGCACGAGAGGCAACCACACATTAATGTTTCTCTTTCTCCCTCCCTTCCCCTTTCTGAAAATAAATAAGTAAAAAATCTTAAAAAAAACATGATGGGGGACATCACTACAGATCATATTGACATTAAAAAGGATAATAAGGGAATACTGTGAACAACTTTATGCCACTAAGTTCAGTAACTTAGACAAAACAGACAAACTACTTGAAAGACAAACCACCCTGCTCATTCAGGAAAAAGACAACCTACACTGCCCTATATCTATTAAAGACATTGACTATATAGTTAAAACCCTTTCAACAAAGAAAATTGCAGCCCCAGATGGCTTAGCTAGTGAATCCTACAAAAAATTTAAGGAAGAAATAGTACCAATTCTACACAAATTAGTCCAGAAAATACAAGAGGGGGGAACAATTCCTAACTCTTTTTATGAGATCTGCATTACCCTGATACTAAAACAAGGGCATTTAATTAAAAAAGGAAATGATAGGGTATTTTTAAATAGTCATCATCTCGTATAATGTGATATGACAAGTAATATACAACAGATTCTAGGATAGAATATTTATCCAATAATCTAAGTAGAAATATGAGTGTGTGTAATAGTGTATACACACACAGAAAGATGTACAAAATAGGAATTTCATATAATATTTACTTTATGCTTTCCTCTGTATTGTCTGAATTTCTGATGATGAACATGGATCATTTTCTAATAAAAATAAAATTTATCTTCATTTTGAAAATGCAATACTTGTTCCCTTGCCACAGGTCTGAAAGATATAAAGATCAGAGCCAAATGACTCAAGAAGTGACAAAATGAGACACTGCTGCTCCCCCCATCACTGGT